>BSBK01007950.1:0-220810 GCA_027943335.1 Chamaecyparis obtusa
AGAATTTGAATTTAAATCCCAATGATCACTTCTTTGGTGCCTGCAGAGAAATGACAACCAAAATTTAAACCTTTGCCAACTTTATATCGCAACCACCCAATCAATCTTCCTTTGCGGGCCTTGCAACCTAACCTCCTATCTTTAGTCACACTACCGCATGGTCATGAACTTCACCACCATAAGAATATGGTTATATATGTGCTTGGTCGCATGATCGCATAGCCCAGAAATGGGCTATGCGAACATGTGACAACAACCAACATTTACCACCACTGCTTGCCCTTATGTATCAGACCCACCACGTGTATCCACCTTAGCACCTGTCGGCTAATGAAAATCATGCACATAAGCACCTACCAGCCAATGAAAATCATGCACATCAACACCTCCTGGCCAATGAAAATCACGCACATCAACACCTCCTGGCAAATGGACCCACCACGTCAACCCTTTTAAACGTTGCAAGATCAGACGTTTGTCACATGATCGCAAGGGGAAATAATATTCCTCACGATCATGTGGCCACCGTAGATCTCCTTTGCATTGTCACTCCACCTAAGAATACCAGGCCCACCATCATGTGACTTTGTGACTAAAGCAGAACAAACTGCTAGCCAAGTCACTGAATGCTAGCCACTTAACCACCAAGATCAAGCGACAAGGAGATAGCCATGAGTCACCAGGTCACGGAATGAAGACTTAATCACTGAGTAACTAAACACTGCAGAAGACTAGGACCCATGCAGAGACATGGAAAATGGTCATATGATCACATGTCAGAGAAGTCTGACATGCGGCCATGTGACAACCAATCAGGAGGAGCCCACTTCATACCTACACAAGAAAAATCTGACGGCTGTAACAAAAGTGCAAAGGCTAAACATCATGCATCTTTTCCATGCCAACTTATGATGACAACCGATCTTGTCTGAGCTTTAACAGTGCCGAAGCATAAGAAGAGACAAACCGCCAGGCATTCAATGATTTCATGACTAACCACCCACCAGATCGTTGGATGTTAGCTGATAATCGTAAGACATTTGAAGATCATGCGACAACATAGTTTCCAGATCGCTGGAGGTTAGGCACCTAACTACAGAAATAGGAGACCTCACGATGATCGCCAGACATTTTGAGATCATGTGACTGAAGAGAAATAGACTGCTCACTAGGTTGCTGAAGGTTAGGCACTAACTGCTAAGCACGAAGAGACTATGTGACAACATAGTCGCCATATCATTGAATAAGAGATGCAACTATTAGAAAACTTGGAGAATGCATGACAACACCTTAGCAAGGATTGGGTCCTACCATCCATCACACCTGTGCAGTTAGGGAAAGCAAGAAAATAGGAAATTATGAGGTCAAAAACAAAATTTGATACCAGAAGACAAGCACATAAAAGCATTAGAAAGTCAATTACCACCTTTCTAGTTGCATTCCTTGTAGGTATAGCTTCTACCCACTTTGTAAAGTAATCAGTGGCAACTAAGATCCATGAATATCCTCCACTTGACTTGTTTGGTATCTGCCCTATGAAATCAATTCCCCATTGTTGGAAAGGAACCTGAACTTCTACTAGCTTTAATGGTACATTACCTAAAAACTTAAGCTTACCAGAGAATCTTTGACAAGCATCACATCTCCTTACCAACTGTTCTACATCCTTGTAGATTATGGGCCACCAAAATCTTGCTCTCAAGATCTTATGAGCAATTGTTTTACCCATATAATGTCCACCACAAACTCCCTGATGCATCTCCTTCAACAATACATTAGCTTGATTCTCATCTACACATTTCAATAGTATGCAATCCAAATTATTTCTATACAACTTACACTTCACAATTATATACCTGATGGCCTATAACTTCAATGTCCTCTTTTGATTATCATTCATACTATCTAGACACCTCATGTTTCTCAAATAGCAAATAATATCCTGATACCAAATACAATCATCCATATCACATGTATAATCAATTTCAGAATGATTTACCTAGTTTGCATCTAGATTGGATTGAGCCATCAGTTTTGCCAATCCTTGACCTCTAACTAACTTAGTGATCTGGATCTCAACATTGAATTCCTGGATCCTATTGATCCATCTGCACCTTCTTCCAGACACCTCTTGCTGTGAGAAAATATCCTTCACAGCCGCACTTGGCACAAAAGCAATCACAACTGCTCCCATCAAGTAACACCTAAAAGTCTTCATTGCTTTCACAAGTGCATAAGCCTGTTTCTCATTTATGTCATACTTTAATTCTGCAGCCTGCAAAGATTTACTAAAAAATGCAATAGGCTGCTCAAAACCATCCTTATTCTTTTGTAACAAAACTGCAGCAAGAGTATGAAAAGATGAAAAGGAAAAGATATGCATTGGGACATTATAATCAGGTGCCATAAGCACTGTTGCATCTTTGATAGCCTGTTTGATATTCTTGAAGGCCTCATCAAGCTCACCCTCCCAATTGCTTACATATCCCTTCTTCAACATCTTGGAAATAGGTCTAGTAACCTCTGCAAAGTTTGCCACAAACCTCCTTAGAAAATTGACCTGGCCAAAGAAGGACTGAATCCCTTTAACATTCTTTGGTCTCTAAATTTTATCAATGGCTGCTATCCTCTCAGGGTCAATTCTCACTCCTTGCTTCCCAACTAAGTGGCCAAGCAACTTACCTTCTGTGACACCAAAAGCACATTTCCTTGGGTTCAAAGAAATGCCAAATTCCAAGGCCCTCACAAATATTTTTTCTAAATGAGCACAATGGTCCTCTTCCCTCTTGGAATAGGTAGTCAAATCATCCTGATACACAACAAGGAAAGCATTGATAAAATCTGAAAAGGCAACATCCATTGCCCTCTGAAAAGTAGCACTAGCATTTGTGAGACCAAAAGGCATTCTCACATAGACATATGCTCCCCAAGGTGTTGTAAATGTTGTCTTAAATTGTTCTAATTATTTGACAATGACCTGATTATAGCCAAAGAAACCATCCATCATTGACATCAATTCTGATCTGGTTACTCTCTGCAACATAGCCTCCATATTGGGCAAACAATAATTATCTTTCAATGAGCTGATGTTCAAATTCCTGAAGTCCACATAGAGCCTGATGTCACCATTCTTTTTTCTTACAAGAACAAGGTTTGATGCCCAAGAAGAATGCCTTATAGGCTTGATAATGCTATCATCTCTCTACTTCATTAATTCTTCTTGCATCTTGGGTGCCAAAGTAGGATTAATAGGCCTTTGTTTTTGCCGGAAAGGTTTAGCATCTTCTTTCAATGGAATAACATGCTGAAATAAATCCTCTCTATAAACCTTTAGGCCATCATATGACCATGCAAAAACATGCTTGAATTTCCTCAATAATTCAATCAAAGGTCTCCTTACCTTTTGAGATATATCTCTACCAATGTATACTTTCTTAGGTGCCTCATGTGATCCAAGATTTATCTCCTCAAGATCAACATGATCTTCTCCTTTGATATTCTTTTGAAATCTATCTTGGTTGTCAAAGACTATCTCCAAAACAACAAGCCCCTTGGGCACCTTGTTAGTTCTAAGCTGAATGACCTCATTGCCTAAGACAACCTCCCTTTCTCCTACTGACTCAACCAAGGCTAAAAAATCAAATTCCTGACCATGATACTGATCCTTGCAATCCATAAACTTCAAAATATCATTATCATCATCAAAAACTTGCCAATTCTCACCATTATCTGGTATACTAGGCCTAGCTTGAATTTCAAATTTAGAGATAGCAGTGAATGTGACATCATTGGGATTGATTGCAATATTGGCTAACAAGTCAGCCACCTTGTTGTTACTCCTATCCTTCCACTCAATATTGAAGGCATCAAAATGCTCAATCAAATCCCAAACTACATTCCTATATTGTTTCAACCTTCTATTCTTGGAAGCATACACTGACCTGACTTGGGACACCACCAACTCAGAATCACCAATAACATTTAGACATTTAATACCATGCTTTTTTTCCAACCTCAATCCTATGAACAAGGCCTCATATTTTGCTATATTGTTGGTACAAAAGAAATTCAATGTGAAAGAGAACTTTTAGGTGTTTCCATCAAGAGAAATAAGTAAAATACTTGCTCCTGCACCATCTTTGCAATTTGCACCATCAAAGTACATTACCCACAAATTACTCTTCACAAAATCAGCGCCTACTTCAATAGAGATAGGTGACAAGATATGTTCATTTTCAAATACAAGGATCTTTGCCCTAAAAGCATTAACATCAGTATCCACAAAACATGTAGTTTCATTTTTTATGTTTTTCTCAATCATGTGGCATACTCTTGGCTCTCGTTCAATCTTGACAAATTGATCATCAATCTTGAAAGTTGCATAGGACAAATCACACTGTAAACTTCCACCCATGGCAGCACTCCACCTTCTAGATAGCAACATCCCATAATGAGGAGGGATATCCACCACTAAAACACTCATTGTTAGCTCTTTCTCTAGATATGCTACCAACCTATATGGCATTTCATTGATAGTCCCAATAACTGGTACCTCCCTCTGATCCATTGCATAACACCTACCCTGCACTGTATCAACTTTAAGGCCCAACCCTTCCATGATTTTGAAAGGCATGACAGTATTAGAGACACCACTATCAATCATACAATTTCTTAATTTCATCCCATTCACAAGAACACTTAAGAAGAATGGGTCAATATTTTCAAGGCTGGAATTGATAGAATTGTCCAAATATACTGGAGGAATTTGAGACATAATTCCCTGAGCAACAACATCCTTCAAAGCTTTATCCTGAGATCCATTGCATGAAGTATCATTTTTTTGAGTATTACCAACGCATACAATAGCTTTATCTTTATGTTCAGGGATCCTTAGAAATTCTAACAATGGAACCTTAACTATAATTTGTGACAATACAGATAACATGTCAATAGGGGTAGAAGCAGGAATCTCAATCTGCACTGCCCTAATGTCCTTTTGCTTGTCTGACACATTAGGTGCACTGACCACCCTCACTCTTTCAATCCTAGGCATTATGTTAACTGGCTTCTCAATCTCACTAGAGACCTTTTCAATTCCAACTCCCTTAGGCTCACAATGATTACCTTTTACATTCTTGAATTTCACCATGTGATCAACCTTTGATTTTTTCGCATTAGGTTCTCCGCAGTTGGTACTCTTTATAAACATTCCTGCAGCTTTCTAATTTGTATTCCTTGCCACCATGCCTCTAGTTTGCACCTAGGAAATCATTTCTGTAGTAATCCTATCCATCTCTTCTTTAAAAGGTCTTCTCAAATTTACTAGCTTGGGAGAAGAGTTCATGTTACATGTTTTCTGATCAATGCATTCATCATCAGAAAAAACCTCTTGATGAAAAAGGGCCTGATTATGTCTCTTCACATTTACATCTGCCTCTTCATCCAAATTAGAATCATCTTCATATCCTAGATATGAAGAAACCATGTTGCATCCCACATCATCTTGTTCTTCTTCTTGTTTTATCTCCTCATTTCCACAATCTTGATTTGCAACCATAGATTGTGCAATCACACAATGCTCTACAGTAGGGGATTGGCATGCAACACACCAAGATATGTTCTCCATGAAATTTATTGAAGCCTTATGTAGAGTTTCAAGGACACCTCTATCATTGTTTCCTCTTACAGTAGGGATAATAGGCTTGCCATCCTTCCATTGGGTGTTGTAGGGGTAGTTCTGTAGTCTATTCTACTTATTGAAATTGTTGTTGAATTGAGGCCTTTCATTGGTAGGAGCACTGATGCTCCTATTTGCAGGTGCCTTCAAATCCTTCAATGCATTAAGCACCTTATCCAATTTATCTTCTTCTTGTCTCCTAGATCCAACATTCTTATCATTTTCTTTCTTATATTTCTTGTCCCCAAACAACTTTGGATCATCTCTCTTTCCACCTAACTTTCCTGATATTTTCATGTTGTTCTCAATATTGACAGCAATCCTAAAAGCATCCCTAAGAGTTCTTGGTTCTTTATCCCTCAATAAATATCCCATCTTCCCATCAAATGCATTGAAGTATGTAGTTAGACAAACACTATCATCTAACCGCATAACTTGGAACAACTTATGCATACCCTTCTGAAATCTCATATTGAATTCAACTGTAGACTCATTCTGATTTTTCCTTATGGTGTTGAATTCATTCAACATGAAACTAGCATTAGGCCTATCACCATACTGCTCTTTGAAACATTTCTCAAAAGAGTCCCAAGTATCAATACATCTATCAGGAAGGCTCTTAAACCAATCTCTAGCATCCTCCATTAGAGATTGAACAAATAGTTCCATGACTATATCCTCATGCTCTACCTCATAATCATTAAGCAAATCAACAAATAACCTAAGATGCTCTTCACAACTAATAGCATTATTACCAGAAAACTTAGGTACCTTATCTCTAATATCATTTGGAAAAGCATTTGGATAGCCAGAAATTCCATCAAAACTTATTTTCCTATAACCTTCTAGTTGCATAGGTCTTCTTTGAAAGCTCGAACTAGTGTTAACCCTAGGATCAACATTAGCATCTATATTTATTTGTGCATCTGACTGCTACCTAGGATTTGCACCTATCCTAGCAGATGAAGAAGGAAATGAACTAGTAGCATTACTAAGTGGAATAGTAGTAGTCATAGATGGCATACCTAGTTCAGTAGCAGATGGGCCAAGAGCATTAGCTGAAGAAGCCCTCAAAAATTGGATCTTCCTTTTCTTTTCTGTAATAGAAGCATCAACCTCAACTCTCTCTAGTTCTCTTGCAAGGTCCTCATCTTCTTTTCTCCTTCTCTCCATTTCAGTGTCCTTATTTGAATCAGGTGGTGGGATCCTTGGTATATTCACTGATTTGCTTGCTTGGTCACCCACCATCTTCTACTTTCCTTTTTCATTAATGATAACAGCAGGTCTAGTGATCCTATGCCCATCTTTATCTTTAGGAAAAGGGACATAACTTTGCACTTGTCTAACCATGGGGCCCTCCCTATCAAATTCATGATCCTGAAGCAAGCGCTCCTGCTCACTCCTCAAGGCATCAAGATCACCAAAAACATCATGCTACAGAGTTCTAGGAGTAGAAGCCAACATTTTGTTTCTCTCCTCCATTTCATTTATTTTTCTAAGAAGAGACTGCCTCTCTATTAAAGCATTCACCTTTTCAGCCTCTCTCTCCTCCTGTAATCTTTTATATATGGCATCCTATTCTACCAACTACAACCTTAGTGCATTCAAGTCATCAGGATCCACCATAATGTCATCAGAACCAAATGACACATCCATATCAGGAAGATTTTGATATGGAAAGTGAACTTTCCTATGTCTCATGGGTTCTCTTCTAAAATGATCTTCATCAAGATCTAGGTCAACCTCTAAACCCATATCTCTATTTCGTTCATTCTGACCTATAGGCAATGGACCTTTGTCTTGAAATGCAGCCTGAGGAGTATCATAGAATCTCTTTTCAGAGTGACCACCATCTGATCTAAAAACTCTATCTTGTGAACCATCCTCAATTGAGGATACATGTGGTACTCTGGCTCTAGCATTTCTTTGTTCATTCATGGGAGCACTAGTAGACTCACCATTCCTTTTAATCCAGCTCTTCTTTTCTTGTCTAGGTAATTGCTCCAAAGTGACCTCTGGATTCTTTCTAACAAAAGACCTAGTATTTCTCCTCTTATCCATGATTTATCAATATGCAGCACTGGTTCTAACCTTTGAGTCACCACCCACCTAGATGGGAAATCTTTGAAACACAACAGGAAAACAAGAACACACTTACAACCTTTCTTTCTAGACTCTCCCCAGTAGAGTCACCATTTTGTTGATGGCTTGGATGGGCAGGTCTATCTAGTCAATAAGACTTTGAATACTTCAATATGACTACAACCAGAGACCTAACATATGTTTTTCTTTTTCATGTTCTCCCCAGTAGAGTCACCATTTTGTTGGTTGTTCCCTTTGATCTTCAAACTTGTAGATTTATACTTTGATGTATAACTATAATGAAACTTTGACTCTATCACCACATCAAAGTCTATGAGGAAGAGGCCCTATTAACAAGGATCAAGGAGATCCTCCTACACTTAGAGCCTCAATGCTCAAGCGGGTGTACCCTTGACTCACTTCTTCAAAGGAGTCTCTAAACAATATATAACTATACCCTTTACTATCTAACTGAAATGTTTATCATTTAATTGTGTGTGTGATTGATGATGATGGACTACTTTTAGAGAATGGATCAGTGCCTTAGCCTAGGGTAGAGAGTCACTTAACAACCTATATCATCCTAAAACCTTAACTCAAACACATATAGACTTAGAGTAAGTGCTTTTCCTATTACTCCCCTCACTCACAGATTAGGACATCAAATCCTTATCCTGCCATGAACTCATTGAACTTACCTTAAAGACTTTAATCCTAAATTTGTTAGGAACTCAAAGATAACCCCAAAATACTCTTTGTTTACCATATGCTAACCCACTTTGTGCAATCAACATATATGAGTTCAAGAGAAAAACAAAAAGACATACACCAATATGAGATTAGAATCCAAAATATTCTCACTAAGACTTGTAGAATCAATACATTACCAAATGACAAAATGCACAAAGGAAACAAACCCTAAATCCAGACTCTCCTTATTTAAATTTTCACTATCAACAATCTGGGACCAAAACCAAAAGAATTGGAACCCATGCAAACTCAAAAAATTTGCAACTTATACCCCCTAGTCATCTTGGAAATTTGCAGCAAGCTATGGATGACTAGGGTAAGGGTTTCAACCACCCAACCTACTAGAAATAATCAAGAATTTAATTCAGGGTGGGAAACACATCCAATCCTACAAATACACCTTGAGCCAAGATTGTATTCACTCCCTTATGATACAAATCCTTGCAATCAACTGTCAAACACTTTGGACCACATCAGAGCAACAAGCACCACCAAACCAGTCAAATCTGGCAGCTAAAACATTTAAATCTAGTCCTTCCTGTCGCAAAAACTCTTAGAGAATTTGAATTTAAATCCCAACGGTCACTTGTTTGGCACCTGTAGAGAAATGATGGCCAAAATTTAAACCTTTACCAACTTTATATTGCAGCCGCCTGATCAATCTTCCTTCGTGGGCCTCGCAACCTAAGCTCCTATCTTTAGTCACACTACTATGCGGTCATGAACTTCACTACCACAGGAATCTAATTATACATGTGCTTGATCGCATGATCACATAGCCTAGAAATGGGCTATGTGAACATGTGACAATGACCAACAATTACCACCACTGCTTGCCCTTATGTATCAGACCCACCACGTGTATCCACTTTAGCACCTGCCAGCCAATGAAAATCACACACATCAGCACCTCCTGACCAATGAAAATCACGCACATCAGCACCTGTCGACTAATGAAAACCACACACATCAGCACCTCTTAGTGAATGGACCCACCACATCAACCCTTTTAAACGCTGCAAGATCAGATGGTTGTCACATGATCGCAAGGGGAAAGAATATTCCTCACGATCATGCACCCACCATATATCTCCTCTGCATTGTCACTCTACCTAAGAATACCAGGCCCACCATCATGTGACTTTGTGACTAAAGCAGAACAAACCGCCAGCCAAGTCATTGAATGCTAGCCGCTTAACCGCCAGAATCAAGCGATAAGGAGATAGTCATGAGTCGCCAGGTCATGGAATGAAGACTTAACCACCAAGTAGTTGAACACCGCAAAAGACTGGGACCCATGCAGACATGTGGAAAAGGGTCGTATGATCACATGTCAGAGAAGTCTGACATGCGGCCATGTGACAACCAATCAAGAGGAGCCCACTTGACACCTACATAAGAAAAATCTGATGGCTGTAGCAAAAGCGCAAAGGCTAAACATCATGCATCTTTTCCATGTGAACTTATGCCAACCACTAATCTTGTCTGAGCTTTAACAGTGCGAAAGCATGAGAAGAGACAAACCACCAGGCATTCAGTGACTTTGTGACTAACGGCTCACTAGATCGTTGGATGTTAGCTGATAACCGCAAGACATTTGGAGATCACATGAGAACATAGTTGCTAGATCGCTGGATGTTAGGCACCTAACTACCAAAAATAGGAGACCTCGCGACGACCGCCAGACAATCTAAGATCACGTGACTGAAGAGAAATAGACCGCCTGCCAAGTCATTGAAGGTTAGGCACTAATCGCTAAGAACGAAGAGACTACATGACAACACAGTCACCAGATCATTGAATAAGAGATACAACCATTAGAAAACTTGGAGAATGCGTGACAACACCTTAGTAAGGACTGGGTCCTACCATTCATCACACCTGCACAGTTAGGGAAAGTGACAAAATAGGAAATTATGAGGTCAAAAACACACAAGGCTTTCGATACCAGAAGACAAGCACACAAAAGCAGGAAGCACAAGGTCAAAAATAATGAAGGTTTTCACACAGACCAAAAACATCATGGATTTTCAAAAACATTGTGGGTTTTCGACACTTAGGCATATTTTGAAATTATGTTTCCTGCAGACCTCAGAACTTGCACAACTTTCTGGATTTTTTGATTCAACACATGTAATTTGGGCTAGAGAAAGGTGACACATTAAAGAACATAGGGCTAAGGGCACTTCAAGAAAAATACAAGGAAATAGGCCATTTCCAAAGGATTTTGCTATGACTGGAAAATGGACTAATATCTTCCAATAAATTTCCTCATTGGATAAGTTTTCCTTCTATTTCTTCCTCCTTTTTCCCCCCTCCTTAGTGTTACTATGAGACTGATCCCCAACAAGCATGTATTTTTTTAATTGGAGTAGTTTTTCCTCAATTTATTTATTCTATTTGAAGATGTCACTAAGTGAGGATTTACTCAATTCTTTGACCTCCCTCCTTACATTCTCTAGTTTTTTTGAAATCCTAAACATAGCCATTCCCCTTATAGGGATCCACAACCTTTGGATCCAATATTTGCATTCACGGTGAGAGTGATACATGATCTCATAATGAAAGGAAAGGGGCCCATGAATAGGTTTTTCCTATCAGCATAGGGGAATGGGGTCATAGTCTGAGACCTTTCTAGGAAGGGTAGTGAGGGTGAAATTAAAACCCAGATCCCAACTAGCCAACACTAGGAATCTATCTAACTTGACTTGAATAAAATGTTTTCCCTTCCTATTAATGGACTAGGTAAGGGGTTTACCTTTGATCTCAAAGTCAAGGAGATCATATTTACTAATGAACTTAGAAAGATCATTCATGCTCTCATATAGTCAAGAAACCTTCCCAACTTCTCCAAAGGGTATAGAGGAGAGTTAAAGTTGTCAACAACCATAAAAATATATTCCTCATTATCAGACATGAAGGATGCAATAGTCTCCTAGAATTGGATTCATCCACTCCTAGTGTTGGGAGAATAAATATTTTATATTTACCAAGAGAAATTACACATTTTAAACAAGACGTCCATTTAGTTATGGGAAAAAAATTAGGCTTCTCCATCCAACTTGCTTGAGTTCCATATAATCACAACACCATGAAATGTGCCATCATTCTCACTATAGTAAAATGCAGCTCCTAGCCATATGCAATCAACAAGATTATGAAAATTTTGAGATGTCATGTTGACCTCTTGAATAAGAAAAAACATCCACCTTGAGGTCAAGTATGCACTACTTTAGGGCATATTTCTTTTGATGGCTATTTAAGCCTCTCATGTTCTAGGATAGGAACTTCATTTTTCTAGCTTTCTGAGATACCTCTAGAGTCAACTACCTCCTACTAGAAATTTCTCTAACCATCACCTTTGTGCTAATATTTTTCTTGGATGGTATTCCTAGATTAGATTTCATTCCAACATCATTTTTTTTACACCCTCTAGTTCACCTCTTTGGGATTTCCCATTCCCCTTTTTCTATCTAAGAAGGAGAGGCTGAAGTATATTTATGGCTTGGGGAAAGGATGATAGTACCCCTAGAAGAATAAATAGATAGAAGAATAATTTTAGATCTATTCTGATCTCTCCATTTGTCCATGTTTAGTCTTACCTCTTTGATCTAAAAAGTCATCTCTCTCATATCTTCATAACTTCCCTTGTCTGATTCCTTTCCACTTGACCTTTTGCAAATAAAATACCTCAATATTGGCACCATCAAACATGTTATATAACCATACCCTACAAGAAAGCCTCTGGTAAATTTTGGAGAAAAAACCACAAAATAATCTGGAGTTGCAAAAGAAAAACCCTTTGTATATTTTTTTCCTTCTTTGTTTTATACACCTATAGGTGCAACTCTATTTTACCATTTTTAATACAAAACCACTTTACTTTACTTTATTTTGGCCTTTACATTTTTCTTCTTGTGACACTCTCACATTAGTATAAATTACCCTTTATTATGCATTACATTTTCCTTTTGGGCCTAGTAAAACTCAGGTCAACTCACTTTTGACTTCCATGTGGTACACTCTAATTTACTTGACCATTCACATTACACCACCTCAATTCTAACATTTCACCACATCACCCGGGACCCATCACTAATCCAGACTAACTGACCTACCATGTTTCGTAGTCTCACAATCTTGTGGTCATTCTCTCCCTTCAAGTCTCTGGTTCATGGGATCATGAGATCATGACACATGACATGACCATACAACTTTTCCATGTTAGAACCTACTCACTATTTAGCTTACCCTTTATCTCCATTATTCCTCATGGCAACCTCTCATGATTCTAGACACTTTATCTATCCATATCATCCTGATTATGGGATTATGAATTCTTTCCATCTATCATATCCAAGCCTTCCATATACCTCAACTATATGTGCCATGTAGCACCCTTTTTGTGATCTCATGAACCCTCTCAATCCTCATTACCATCAACTGTAGAATCACCCAAAGACACAAAGTCTCAACTCAGAGCTACCTCACTACCTGAAAATAAATGGCATGTGGCACCTTATGGTTCATCGCCAATGTGTCACCTCACTTCCTTATTAACTACATGGACCCTTGATCCTATACATGTCACTCACTATCAACTCACTACATTAGCAACCTTATCAATTTGGACCCACAAAATTTCCACATCGTCCATCCAACTCAACCTCCAAGTCATCAAAGTTGTCATCCACTTGGCTACACCCACACATGATCCATTCCTACCAAAATGCTTACTACCTTTGAGAACTTAGTGTTAGCATATTTTCATATAGAAACACCCCATTTAACATTTGCATAATGCATGTGGGACAAAAATCCCAAACAACCCACTTCATATATCCATCTTGACTCAAAACCCATGCTCATGGCCATGTAAATTAGCTTTACACCTAAAAAATACATTTTGAAGTGTATTGACAACCCCCTTTCACAAAAAGTCTTCCTAATAAGACATGTTACGACCTATTAAGACACATTAGGACCTACTAGGACCTCTTAGATCCCCTTAAGACACATAGGAGTCCTAAGTGGTACGAATGTATCATAAGGGGTCCTAATATGTCATACAACCATTTAGGACCCATTAGTACATAATAAGACATGTTACTTGACCTATTAAGACATATTATGACATATTAAGGCACATTAGGACCTACTATGTCCCCTTAGGTCCCCTTAAGACACATTAGGGTCCTAAGTCCAATACTAATGTATCAAAAGGGATCCTAATGTGTTGTACAACCATTTAGGACCCATTAGTACCTAATCAGACATGATAAGACCTATTCAGACACATTAGGACCTATTGGGAGCCCTTAGGTTCCCTTAAGACACATAGGGGTCCTAAGTGGTCCTAATGTGTTGAACAACCATTTAGGGCCCATTAGTACCTAATAAGGCATGTTAGGACCTATTAAGACAAATTAAGACTTATTAAGGAACATTAGAACCTACTAGGACCCCTTAGGTCCCCTTAAGACACAAAGGGGTCCTAAGTGGAACTAATGTATCATAAGGGGTTCTGAGTGGTGTAATGTATCATAAGAGGTACTAATGCATTGAACAACCATTTGGGGCCTATTAGTACCTAATAAGACATGTTATGACCTAATAAGACACATTTGGAATCCTTCAAGAAATTTAGGACCTACTAGGACCCCTGAGGTCCCCTTTAGACACATAGGGGTCCTAAGTGATACTAATATATCAGGAGGAGTCCTAATGTGTCCTACTACCATTTAGGACCCATTAGTACCTAATAAGACATGTTAGGACCTATTAAGATATATAAGGACCTATAAAGGGACATTAGGACCTACTAGGACCCCTTAGGATCCCTTAAGACACATACAGGACCTCAATGGTACTAATGTATCATAAGGGGTTCTAATGTGTCCTATGACCATTTAGAAGCCATTAGTACCTATTAAGACATGGTAGGGCCTATTAAGAAAAATTAGGACCTACTAGGACCCCTTAGGTCCCCTTAAGATATATTAGGATCTTTTAAGGTACATTAGGACCTACTAGGACCTCTTTAGACACATAGCGATCCTAAGTGGTACATAAATATCATAAGGGGTCATAATGTGATGTACTAACATATCAAACCCATTAGTACCTAATAAGACATGTTAGGACCTATTAAAACACATTAGTGTTGGAGATTTGCCAGCAAGCCAGATTGTTGACTATATGTTTTTCATTGATGACAACATATGGTAAGTAGCATGTGTGGAAGCCTAATGGAGAGAGACTTGAGCATATGTTGCATGGCTATGTTATAAGCATGATACCATAGATGAGAGGTTGATTCTGAGTGAAGATAGTAATATAGTTGTTTGTATTAGTGGTGTTCCTAACATATTCCATGAAGAGTTCTGTATGTGATTTGAATTATGGTTGTAGTAGAGCCTTGGACATTTATATTTGTATTAAAAACATATGAATGATGCTATGTTCATGGATGCAGAGTCAGATTTTTAGTGCAGGTTGATTTATGAAGTCTTCAGTTGACAGTTATAATTTCTTGAGTTTATCTGGTAAAGCAGCTAGTGTTTTTAATGTTGCAGTAGTTGTGCCTATCATTTCAGTATGCGTGTTTGGATTATTATTTGGATAAGAGTTAATAATTTTTGGTTAAGAACACATGATGTAGTTCAAGATGAGAATAAAGTTTGAGTTAATTTGGTGGAACCAACTATGTGAAGCGACACATACTCATATTGAGTTGGGTGGTCCCATCTTGTGTTGCATGCTTAGTATAGCTGACTGAGATGTTATTAGAGAGTTGTATTATTTCTCTAATATGATTTCAAGGAATTTCTAATATGATGACTTGATTATATCATTTGGAGAAAGATATTTATAGACATACATTTTTTATTGTTAAGTATGGCAGACAGTTGTAAGATAAGAGCAGAGTAGAAGGTGCAAAGTATTGAGCCATTAGTAGAAGGTCTATGTGACAAAGAAGAAAGTGTATGCAATTCATTGGAACTGATCAAGATAATAGGTCTACCTCACAGCTCACAAAAGATCTAGATATAGTGTGTATTTGTTAAATAGAAGGTTGCAACCTTCACCTCTTTGAGCAATGTGCTCCCAGATAGTGTGTCCTAACCCCTAATAGGGTTAATTATAAAAGACTCCTAATAGGGTCTGACCCTTGATCAGGTCATTATACTTAATGCATTGAAAAGATCAACTCCTAACAGGGTTGTAAGATCTTCTAATAGGGATCATAATACTCTAGTGAAGTTTATAGAAGGTGCTAATTCCCACCCAGTTTTTTACCTATTTGGGTTTCTCTGTAACAAAGATTGTGGTGTTGTGTTAATTATTCTCATATTGTGTTTATGCTTAATGTTTTTTTCTACTTAATTGGATAAAGAATTGAATCTTGTACACATAAGTGATTCAACACGCCCCCTACTCTCAATTATCTCTTGGGGCTATTCCTAACAATTGGTATTAGAGCCAAGTGCCTTAGAGAGAAATTTTAACAGCTTGAGGTTGATTACATGGCATTCTTTAGAAAATAAAGTCCTAATTTTGATGGAGAAAACTATCTAGACTGGAAGAACAAAATGATGATACATTTGTAGTGCATTTCTTTTGAGATTTTTGAAGTAGCTACTAAAAAAGTTGAGATTCCCGCTCTAGTAGATCTTACAAATGAAGATACAACTCTTAAACAAAAGTAGATGTTCACTCAAAATGCTATTGCCAAAGAAGTCCTTATCAACACCTTGTTTGATAGTGAGTTTTGAGAGATCAAGAAACTAGATAAAGCCTACAAGATTTGGAGGTATGTAGAAGACATTTTTGAAGGAGACATCCAAGCCAAGAATGCATGCAGAAAGACATGGATTAAAAAGTACAATAAATTGGAGATGCTACCTAAAGAGAACATCAGAGTGTATAATCAAAAAAATAATGAAGCAGTTGCAAGAATCAAAAACAATGGTGGAGAAATTTTAGAAGACATAATGGATAACTTGATGACTACTTTGACACCAGAATATGAGAGAAAGATAAACATCCTAGATGAGACTATGTAGTTTTCACAAAACTTCAAAAGAGAGACCTTAATCAACAAGATTGCAGCATTTGAGATATCAAGTTTGAAGACAGAGCCTAAAAGTGAAATAGCCTTCAAAGCTTTAGTCCATGGTAAGAAAATCTTTAGCACTTCTAGTAATTTTGATGATGATGATGAAGAGAAAGCACTAGATGATTTTATTGCTATGATTGCTAAGAAAGAAAAGAAAGGAAAAGGAAAACATTAAGGTTAGTTACCATTCAAATTCTTTTGATGTAATAAGATTGGTCACTTTGCATCCAAGTGTCCTACAAGAGTCAAGAAGTTCAAAACTAACTACAAGCCTAAGAATACAAAAGAATGTTCCTTTGTTGAAGATGGATTATTAGATGAAGATTCTGTAGAAGATGAAATTGGATTCATTGCTCTTGAAGATATGGAGAAAATGTTTGATGAAATGGAACTTGAAGTTGAAAAGAAATCACAAGAGTTAGCATTGATTTCACAAAAAGACATCAGGATAGATTGGATCATTGACAATGGTTGCTCACATCACATGATAGGATACAAAGATATATTTGTACATCTTGATAGGTACAAAGGTGACATGGTTAGATTTGGAGACAACACTCCTAAACCTATCATAGGTAGAGGCACCATCACCTTGGATGGAAAGAACAACATTGATGATGTTCTATATGTTGATAGTTTGCAACATAACCTACTAAGTGTTGGATAGTTGCTTAACAAAGGATATCAATTGGAATTCAAGGAAAGAAAGTGCATCATTAACAACAAGGAAGGTGTGATGATTGCATCATGCTAAAAGATTAAAGGTATTTTTTTTTTCTTAATCCTGAAGCAAGTTGTTTTGTTACTAAGGTAGATGATAGTTGGTTATGGCACAAAAGACTATGTCACATCAATTTTGATAATATAGTAAAGATTAGCAATGTAAAGAAGTAAGATATCTTCCTAGCATTTTAAAACCAATTGATACAATATGAAGGGAATGTGTGATGGGAAAGCATGTGAGAAATTCATTCAGAAGAAAGCATACTTCAGTAGAAAACAAATTGGATCTAGTGCATACAAACCTATGTGGACCAACTTAAACAAGATCATACTATGGTAAAAGGTATTTTATTCTATTTGTTGATGATTATTATAGAATGATGTGGGTTGCATTCTTAAAGGATAATTTAGAAGCATTTGAGAAGTTCAAAATATTCAAGGCTAAGGTAGAAAATGATTCTGGATTAAAGCTAAAGTGTCTGAAATCAGATAGAGGAGGAGAATTTATCTCTGACAGATTTTATGAGTACTATGAAGAGCATGGGATAAAGAGGTAGCTAAGTTCTCCTAGAACTCCTCAGCAGAATGGAATTTCATAAAGAAGGCATAGGATCATACTTCACACAACACGCACCATCATGATTGAAGGAAAGGCCACACACACCTATTAGAGAGATGCAGTCAATACTGCAGTCTATACTATTAATAGAATTCAATTAAGGAGAGGTGCAAACAAGACACCTTATGAGCTATGGTTTTGGAATGTACCTACACTCAAATACTTCAAAATCTTTGGAAGCAAGTGCTACATCAAGAGAGATGAAGTTATTGGCAAGTTTGATGCAAGAAGTGATGAAGGTATTTTTCTTGGTTACTCTACTAAAAGAAAAGCTTATAGATGTTTTAACTTGAGATTGAAGAAGATCATTAAAATTGATAATGTTAAGATTGATGAGAAGGTTATGAATCAAGAAATATATCATGATTATGCACCTATGATTGAAGAAGAACCTAAACCTACCAATAAAGAAATAGTTGTTGAAGAAATGTTTGATAGTATTGATGTATTATTCAATGACCCTGAAATTAGTGAAGAAAAATCTCAAAAGTCTGATGAGAGAGTCACACCTAATGTTCCTAAATTCACATCTAGATATCATTCGAAGGAAGACATCATTGAAGATCAAAACAACAAAGTCATGACAAGATCAAAAGAAAAAAATTTCATAGCCAATGAAGAGGTATGTTTAGTTTCACATATTGAACTGTGTAATGATTCAAATTGGCATAAGGAAATGAAAGAAGAGCTAGATCAGATAATTAAGAATGATACTTGGGAATTGGTCCCTAGGCCTAGTGAAAAAAATGTGAGAAGAACCAAATGGATATTTAGAAATAAGATGTATGAAGATGGAATAGTAGTAAGAAACAAAGAAAGATTAGTATGTAAAGGGTATGCACAAAGAGAAGGAATAGATTATTCAGATATATTTTCCCTTGTAAGAAGATTGGAAGCCATAAAGTTATTTTTAGCCTATGATACATTCAAAAACTTTAAGGTATATCAAATGGATGTCAAGTCAGCATTCCTGAATGGAGAGTTGAATGAAGAAGTTTACATACAGAAGCCTGAAGGATTTACCTTATCAGACAAGCTTGATATTGTATACAGATTAAAGAAAGCCCTCTATGGACTTAAGCAAGCCCCTAGAGCATGGTATGAAAGACTTGATGGATACTTGACTAAGATTGAATTCAAGAAAGGAGTAGTAAATTTTAATTTATTCGTAAGAGAAACACTTGATGGATTACTACTTGTTGCTATTTTTGTTGATGACATTATTTTTGGTGGTAATGACAAGCTAAGTGTAGAATTTTCTAAAGAGATGCAAAGAAAATTTTAAATGAGCATGATTGGACTATCAAATACTTTTTGGGATTGAATGTGCAACAGAAAAACAAAGGTATATTCATTAATCAGACTAAGTATGTGAAAGAGATATTGAAGAAATTCAAAAAGGATGATTGCAAGCCAGAAAGTACCCCTATGATAATAGGATGCAAGATTTCAAAAGATGGTGATTTTGCAGTGATAGACATAACCTTTTACAAGTCTATGATAGGTAAATTCATATATCTTACTCAATTTAGACCAGATATTTCCAATGCAATTGGTATTGTTGGAATATTTGTAGAAAAACCTAAACAAAGTCATCTCATGGCAGTAAAGAGGATATTCAGATATTTGAGAGGAACTATAGACTATGGTTCATGTTGTCCTAGTTCAAAGAATATAGAGCTTCATATGTACACAAATGCATATTGGGTAGGTTGTATTGATGATAAAAAGAGTATATCTAGAGGAGCAGTGTTCCTTGGAGATAGACTTATTACTTGGACAAGCAAGAAGTAGAATTGTATCTCTCAATCAACAATAGAAGTAGAGTATGTAGCAGTAGCATTAAATTGTTCTACAATTGTATAGATCAAGCATATCATAAAGTATTTTGGTATTCAGATTGATCATCCTATTGTTATTCACTATGATAACACTAGCACAATTAATATGTCAAAGAACCATGTGATACATGCAAAGACAAAACACATTGAGATAAAATATCACTTCCTAAGAGAGAAAGTTGCAGAGAAACAGGTAAAGTTGAACTATGTGAGTACAAAAGATCAGCTAGCTGACATTTTCACAATGTCTTTACCAAAGGATACTTTTGAGTATCTCAAGGAGAAGCTAGGAGTAATTACCTTCCCTCAATCTGATTAGAGTTACCAGGAGTGCATCAGTCCTTAGTGACTGATGAATGGTTGACTACTCTACTTTAGGAGTAGTATTGATGCTTATTTGTTTTGGTGCCCTTTTCCATTGATGTCAAAGGGGGAGTACTATATAGTCATGAAAAATAAAATAGTTATTTTATTCTAGAAAGGGGGAGTGAGTATTTAGCAAGAAGAAACAAAATAGCAAGGGGGAGTATACAGTAAGGAGATATAGCAGTTGATATTAAGAGAATTTAGCAGTAGATGGAGGATTCATCCTTAGGGTAGTTTTATTGAGGAAATACAAAATGTTATAAAAGAATTATACGCTTGGATTGGTGGTGTTTTTCATTCCATATA
This sequence comes from Chamaecyparis obtusa, assembly GCA_027943335.1. Lineage (NCBI taxonomy): Eukaryota > Viridiplantae > Streptophyta > Pinopsida > Cupressales > Cupressaceae > Chamaecyparis > Chamaecyparis obtusa. The sequence goes on from BSBK01007950.1 coordinate 20,484, forward strand.
TTTCCATCAAAGCCAAAGGGGGAGATTGTTGGAGATTTGCTAGCAAGCCAGATTGTTGACTATATGTTTTTCATTGATGAAAACATGTGGTAAGCACCATGTGTGGAAGCCTAATGGAGAGAGCCTTGAGTATATGTTGCATGGATATGTTATCAGCATGATACCATAGACATAGAGTTTGATTCTGAGTGAAGAGAGTAATATAGTTATTTGTATCAGTGGTGTTCCTAACAGCTCCCAGGAAGAGTTATGTATGCGATTTGCAGTACAATTGTAGTAGAGCCTTGCATGTTTATATTTATGTTGCACACATGTGAATTATGCTATGTTCATGGGTGTAGAGTCAGATGTTCAGTACATCTTCAATTATGAAGTCTCCAGTTGAGAGTTATAGTTTCCTAAGTTTATCTGGTGAAGTCGACAGTGTTTTTATAGTTGTAATTGCACCTATCATTTTGGTATGTGTGTTTGGATTAGTGTTTGGAGAAGAGTTAAGAATGTTTAGTTAAGAGTGCATGATGTAATTCAGCATGAGGGTAAATTTTGAGTCAATTTGGTGGAGCTAACTATGTGAAGTGACGTGTCTACTCATATTGAGTTGGGCGGTCCCATCTTGTGTTGTGTACTTAGTATAGATGACTAAGATGTTATTGGAGAGTTGTATTTTTTCTCTAATATGATTTCAAGGAATTTATAATAGGATGACTTGATTATATCATTTGGAGAAATATATTTATAGACAGTCATTTGTGATTGTTAAGTATGGTAGATAGTTGAAAGATAAGAGCAAAGAGGAAGATGCAAAGTATTGAGCCATCAATAGAAGATCTATGTGACAAAGAAGAAAGTGTATGCTATTCATTAGAACTAATCAAGATAGCAGGTCTACCTTGTAGTTCACCAAAGATCCAGATATGGTGTGTATCTATTAAATAGAAGGTTACAACCTTCACCCCTTTGAGCAGTGTGCTCCTGGAGAGTGTGTCCTCACCCCTAACAAGGTTAATTATAAAAGACTCCTAACAAGGTTTGACCCTTGACCAAGTCACTATACTTAATGAATTGTAAAGATCAACTCCTAACAGGATTGTAAGAGCTTCTAACAAGGATCATAATACTCTAGTGTAGTTTATAGTGGGTGCTAATTCCCAATGTGGTTTTTACCTATTTGGGTTTCCTCGTAACCAAAATTATGGTGTTGTGTTAAGTGTTCTCATATTGTGTTTGTGCTTAATGTTCTTCTGTATTTAATTAGATAAATAATTAAATATTGTAGATAACTAATTTACCCCCACCCCCCCCCCCCCCCACCCTCTCAGTTATCTCTTGGGACTATTACTAACAATTAGGACCTATTAAAACACATTATGACCTACAAGGACCCCTTAGGTACCCATAAGACACATAGGGGTCCTAAGTGACACTAATGTATCCTGAGGGGTAGTAATGTATCCTACGATCATTTAGGACCCATTAATACCTAATAAGATATGTTAGGACCTCTTAATACATATTAGGACCTATGAAGACACATTAGGACCTACTAGGACTGCTTAGGCCCCCTTAAGACACATAGGGGTCCTAATGTGTCAAATGACCATTTATGACCCATTTGTACCTAAAAAGACATGTTAGGGCCTATTAAGACATAATATGACTTGTTAAGGAACATTAGAATCTAATAGAACCCCTTAGGTTTCCTTAAGATACATAGGGGTCATAAGTGGTACTAATGTATCATAAGGGGTCCTAATGTGTTGGATAAACATTTAGGACCCATTTGTACCTAATAAGACATGTTAGGACCTATTATGACACATTAGGACCTATTAAGGAACATTAGGACTTATTAAGGAACATTAGGACCTACTAGTATCATTGGTGAAGAGCCCTAATCTATACCCAAAATAAACACTTAGAGGTCCTTAATACCCCTTCCAACATACAAACTAGGGCTCTGACAAAGAGTTCCCAAAACCCATAATTAAGATTGGTTTTATAATACAATCTCCTACACCCTTATAGCATTAACTCACACAACTCAACCCTACTAATCCAGGGATAGAACCAGGGTTCTCACAAGGTTTAATACCAATTCCCAATTGAATGGACCACCAATCCTACACCAAGCAATCTTAGAACATAATTTATACACCAAAACCCACTATGGGGCTACAAGGAGAAAACATGAATTCTTGAGGGTAACCTATTTGGAACTCCACCAAACCAAGTCTTAACCACCCTCCAAGGCTTTAATAAAAGTAACAATAGGACTCACCAAGTTTGGACCTTTTACTAATCACCAAACTCCAACTATCCCCAAATTCTCTCCTAGGCCTAATAGGGTTAATAGGTTAAATTAACAAAGGAAGTGTTCAAAATATTTATCTCCTTCCAATCTAATCTATTGGAATCTCTGTAGGATTTCACCAAACTACTAAATACAAAGAATTAGATCTCCATTCCATGCCTGCGCTGAGTTGTGCATTCAAACCCACAATTCAGGATAGTCACATAAATTTGCCTGTCTAGAGGGTTTAATCATTCCTCATCTCCCCATTGGTTTCCTAACTTGAGACCTCAATAATCTTAAATTAGATCATCCCTCCTTTCTTTCCACCAAGAATCAATAATTTTCCATGCTGGAGTCTCCTAGAAAGAGGAATTTTGTCTCGAAACCCTAGGTAGGGCCTTCCTGCAACCAGTGAACACACAAAATGTGATAACTTTATTTCTATGTTGTTTCAAGAATTCAAACCAAATGAATTATTCTCATAAAACATTGAGCCAACTTCCAAAGTCTTTCAATGGCACATGTGTGACCGTATAGGTCTGTACAATTAGAAAACACAGTCTATTTCTCAGGAAATCAACAAATTTTTATTGAAATCAAATATTCAAACTTCTCCAAATCTTCCATCTAACTTGGCTCAAATTTTTTCATCATTTTTATAGATTCCTCAATCGGTTCAACCAATTTGAGATGGTTATGACCATTGAGATTCAAACTTAACAACTTTTCAAAAAGTTGCTTAATGCAACATTGACAACATTGACAACTTTTGTTGAAGTCGTCAATGTCAATCAAACTTATTAAAATCTATCCTAGACTCCAACTAGGACCTTAGAAAGTCTTAAATAAAATTATTTCTACCTTACCTTAGGCCAACTAGACCATCCTAGTTACATAGACTATTCTAGCCCTTTCTAACCAACTTGTCCATAATGACAAAGGTAGACACTTAGGTTTATAACCATACCTAATGTCACCTTGCCTTACAAATTAGGAATTATTACATAATTGGATTCAAGATCCAACCAATACCTCAACCTTCCACTCTAACCCTTCATGTTTGGTTCTTTTGGTGTGCTAGCCATGGATGATTTAGTTGGTGTTCCTGCAACTATGGATGAATTTAAGGGTGCTCTTGCACCAATCATAAGGGGTCCTAATTTTTCATATGACCATTTAGAAGCCATTTGTACCTGATAAGACATTTTAGGACATATTAAGACACATTAGGACCTATTAAGGAACATTAGAACCTACTGGGACCCCTTAGGTCCCCTTGAGACACATAGGGGTCCTAAGTGGTACTAATGTATCATAAGGGGTCCTATTTTCCATATGACCATTTAGGACCCATTAGTACCTAATAAGACATGTTAGGACCTATTAAGACACATTAGAACCTATTAAGGCACATTAGGACCTTCTAGGTTCCCTTAAGACACATAAGGGTCCTAACTGCAACTAATGTATCCTAAAGGGGTCCTAATGTGTCCTACGACCACTTATGACCCATTAGTACCTAATAAGACATGTAAGGACCTATTAAGATACATTAGGACCTATTAAGAAACATTAGGACCTACTAGGACCCCTTATGTCACCTTAAGACACATAAGGGACCTGAGTGGTACTAATGTATCACTTGGGGTCCTAATGTGTCCTACAATAATTTAGGACCCATTAATACATAATAAGACATGTTAGGACCTATAAAGGAATATGTAGGACCTATTAGTACCATCTAAACAATTGAATTAATCTTACATGTATATATATATAAGTATAATTTAAAAACTATTATACCATATAAATAATTAAATCAATCTAAAAGGGTACCTACAATTTAGTAAAAAAATGCTAAAAATGGAATAACCATGAGGATATCATACATGTACCCACACAATATTTGCATCCTATCACATCTCCACGGCCATTTTCACAGTGGAGACTTAACCGTGTTGGAAAAATTCACTCCTCATCCTCCAATTGTCATAAGTACATTATCATTGCCTTTGAGTGTTTTAAGAAGTGGATAGAAGCTATCACCATGACCTATATTAATGGAAAATAGATAGATCCAAGTTCATACTCAACTACCTCATTTTCTAGTATATATTTCCACTTTCCATAGTCACAGTTAATGGAACCCCATTCAAAAATAAATAAGTTGATGAAATTTTTGAAAAGTTCCACATCACGCACCATTATTTCTCACATTACTATCCAAAAAGTAGTGGTCAAGATGAGGTATCTAATAAGACTATATTCAAAATCCTAAAGAAGACCATTGATGATGTTGGCCATGACTAGAACCTCCAAATCAATCTTGCATTATGGACTTACTATACTAGCATCCACACTCCATTTGGTATATGGATTAGAAGCTATTTTTCTAATAGAGGTCTAGTTACCTTCCTTGCGGGTTTTATTACAACATATAATATTAGATAAAGACTACCGAGTATCTAGTCTATAAAAGCTTGAACTCATTGACAAGATATATCAAAATGCCTTAATCATTTACAAGCCTACCAAAATCATCTCTAAAGAAGCTACAACAAGAAGGTCCATGTCAAAATATTTCAGAATGGAGATCTCGTCTTAATGGAAAGTCAAAAGAACTTGGTTGACAAAGAGAAACTAGGGGAATTTGAACCAAATTTTCTTGGTCCACACATGTTATCACATCAACACTTGGTTCTGGTGCTTCTTAGTTGTCTACACTTGGGGGTGATCTACTAGCCAATCATTCATGTCAATAGCTTGCATCTATGCAAGTTCTATAGATAACTCTTAGAGAGTATTTTCAAAAATACCCTAAAAAGACAAAAACAAATTAAAAATTAATTACTTAGGTTAAAACTTGTAAATTAGGAAACTTGAATGACACAAAAAAAAACTAGAATTACAGAGAAGTAAGTTTTCCTATGCTAAAAACCACTTATGTCACACCTTGGGGAAGTACCATGGTGAAAACCTCACAACAAGCACCATATGTAGAGTTTTGTTCCACTACCTACTATCACTCTTTCACTTTCCACTCGCATGTCCTTTGTCATACATCCATCTATCTGATTCATGTTATAATAAATCCTTCCATGCTATCTATTGTCTCAAACACATTGGTTTTTTAATCCATTCCATTGATCCATCAAGTCAGTCCATCATATCGCACCACTTCCATAATAAATTATCTCGTGTCCAAATCAGGGGCACACTGATGCTGTGATTCTTTAAAAATCCTAAAAAAACTAATAAAAATTATCAAAGCCATGAAAAAATAATAAAAATTCTAAAAAAATCAATAAAAATCATATAAAAAGTCTAGAAAAATCACATATATAATAAAACTATTGAAAAAATTTAAAAAAATCATAAAAAAGTCTTTAAAAAATGATTAAAATCATAAAAGTCTAGAAAAAACTGGTCAAAAACATATAAAGTCCAAAAAAATCATAAAAATCATAAAATGCCCTAAAAGTCAATAAAAATCATAAAATGTCTTGAAAAAATAATAAGAAAACTAAAAAAATCCTTTATAAACCTCTAAAGTTGGAAAACATAAAAAAACCAAAATCACATCTTCTCTTTTGCATCATTAATAAAACCATCATTTTGCCTTGAAATGCATTAGGGGAAGATGTCAAATGCACCTAGCTTGATCTTCACAAATCATGCATCAATTGACAAACTTAACAACTAGTCCTCGATCAAACTGATCACCTTGTCTTATCTACGAGTCACATCCTATTAGTCTTTTTTCATATGGTCAACATGTCTTATACAAAGGATAGATACACTCAAAACCAGATAGGTCAGTCTTAAACAAGGTACCTCAATCTTGGAACTAGATGTCGTAATCCATTTCATTATTAAAGTGAACACATAACACCAAACAACAAATCAGTATGGTTGTTGACTCATTTTCTTACTGGGTCTTATCTTTATTTTAATATCTTGAATCAATTTTTTATGATTCTATTTTCTTTTCCTATTGTTTATGGGGTGTTTGTTTATGAAGTCCACAATGAGCATTTTGGGCATCTATGACAAGTACTTTCACACATGGGAAAAGTATCTCAAGTAGAAAATATTTCTAGAGATAGTGATGCGGGTGGATGTTACACATATCTTGACTCTTAACACCTATATTCTCAGATGGATTGATTGACATTCCATGTCTATTATCAATGCATGTCCTGAATGAAGGGAATAAAACCTACCTTGATCACTCATATCTTGGTGGGCCATACCCATTTTGCTAAATACAAGTAGCTCAATGATGAATATATTTTGTATCCATGTTTGAGGATTCAAAAAAGTGACAAATGATTTATTCTAGATTTCAATAGACAATCTGTTCTTATAGCTGATTTAACTAAAGGATTGTTAATCAAGTTTTGTTTGTCAGAATCTCTTATGTTAGTCCTAATTCTTTCTTAGTAAGTCCTAACTCTTTCTTAGTTATTCCTAGCATTTCTCTTAGTTACTCCTATGATCTTTATGGTCCTTTATTCTGACATATTCATAATAGTGCATCCTATGTATACATGTCATGTTAGTTTACATCATAATCATAAAGCATAGTGGTCTTTGCATCACATGATATCATGAATGGATATAAAATGAAAAAACCTAGATAATTTCATAGAGTGCATAGCATCACATAAAGCATTACACCCATCATATAAAAGTAAAATAGTGCATGTAGCTACATCATCCATAAAGTGCATAATGTAAGTCATTGCATAAACATGATTATATAGGAACCATTATCTAGGAGTATTGCATATCATCAATATTATAGAATAAACATCATATAGGCATCAACATCTAAGAATATCATATATCATCAACATCATTAAATAAACATCATATAGGCATCATCATCTAAGAACATCACATATTATAAACTTCTCAACATCATAGAGAATCCCATAGCATCACATCATGATAAGACCCACATGAAAGGAAATAGATCACATATAGTCCCACCAAAATTGTATCTTATATACAACTCATAATATATGTCAGAATAGAATGTCATCAAAGTCTATCTAACAAAAGAGCTCACAAGCTCACAATATATATCCAAAAAGGTGTCTGTAAAAGGAAATCCTGGTCACATTGTGAACAAATTGAGCCCTCCTTCATATTTTTTTCTCAATTTTTTTAGGGGGAACTATATTATCTTGTCACTAGCATGATCTCTTTGGAGCACACCAGGGCATACTTTCATTGATTATTCTTTGAAACAACGCTTGAAAATTCATTGTCTCAAAGAGGGGCAAAATGTAGACACCTAAATCATCCCATCGCTTGTGCATGATGAAAATGTTATTTTTCATCTTAAATGATTAAATAATCTTTATTATTTAATTAAGTAGTGTCATTCTTTCAATTTAATGTCAAAATTGTCAATTCCCTTCAAAGTCACTAATTAGATAATTTTAATTAATTTTTATTTTTTAGCATCCAAATCATTAATGTGTTAATTCTTGTCTAAATTTGTATAATTATTCTACTAAATATTATTTAAATGATTTTATTATTTAATTAATGTATTTTCACCAATTTTTAATGAAGTAATTTTTATTGTTTAATCAAGTTAAGTCTTCTTATCCTTTTCATCACAAATTAAATAATTTAATCAATTGTTTAATTCATTAACTCTTCTAAAATTGAATAAAATAATTATTTTAATTAATTTCCATTCCCAAAAAGTCAACTATAATCTTGTAAAATAAATATATTTATTTATTTATTTATTCTCAATCATGTAAAATTAAATAAATTAAATGATTATTTAATGCTAACTATTCTTCAGTTCAATTATCCAATCAAATTAGTTTTCATGTCAATTTAATTAGTCACGTGTCTTCTATTTTTATCAACTTTGTCATGAAATGATTAACAATCAATTAGTCTAAGTTATCAATAAATTATGTCAAGTCTAAAATTATAAAAAAGAAACCAATCAGAACTGTCTATTGAAATCCCAAAAGTCTATATAATGAAGGGTGATTCCTCATTATTCACAACCACGATTTCGATAATCACAATTTTAAATTTCTCATGTTATCATAATTGGAGAAAATGTTAGAGCTCACAATTTCAAAGAGAAGGAAGGCTTATTGATTTGATGTGTTTGTTCATTGTTTTGAATTATCTGTCACATGCATTGAATTAGGTCAATTTCTTGAATATGGGTACTTTTATGTATCAATTTAGGTCTTGTGGTTGGATCTAACATTGATTGTTGTAGGTATACAACTTACTCAATATTTTACCCCTATTACAATGACACATTGCAAGAATTAGTACTCAAGATAGCAATCACAATAAGAAGAAAATTACTTTAATCATATATATAGTTGTGTTCTTGAAAATATACTTAGACTTCACAACTCGATTGATTTTGATGGTTTGATCCTTAGAGCATTGATTCCATAAGAAGGTTGATCAAATTTATTAGCTATACTTTCAAATGAGGGAGGGAGTTACCTTTATATGCAACTTACACCTTTTTGTTAATAGATACTCATAGAGAGGCCAACACAAGAATACAACTATTAAGGTCCCAACACTGACATTTAAATATTTGAATTTGGAGCCAAATTGGGAGGACATTAGCATTGGGGACTCATTTCAAACCTAATTAGGATATACAAAGGTCAATGCTCTAGCCATGAGACCAAAGTTTCCAATCTAGATCTAGGATGAGCCTGTTTCCATTAGATCATGTATAACCTCCAAAACAATTGCCAAACACAACATGGAATTGTGAAGTGAATACAATTTATGATGTTACAATTTTATTTTGTGTTTATTCTATATTATAAACCCAATAGACCACAAATAACTATTCTTTAAATATGTGATGTAAGAATCAATGGAGATGGTTAATGTTTGTGCATGAGGCAATATGGCTTGTTTATTTTCATTTTTACATTTCCCTTTCCTCCATTGAGTGGTTCGAGAGGTTTTACTTGCATTTATTACTTCTTGGTACATTCTCTTGCCAACAATAGTTCATATCATTCAAGTTGAATATGAAAGATAGAAAATGAGTATAAGAGTCATCAAATTATTTTATGTCCATGATGCTTAACTAGGAAGCCAGATAGAGGATAACAAGTGGTGGATGCAAGGGTAGGTTAAAAATTTATGGAGGGAGAAAAAATGCCTAGTATTAGCTATATAATTTAAATTGATTACCAACAATGGTTTCCCCTATTAGTAGTTAGGATTTGAATTCACTAAAATATAGCATATAGTGGTATAATCTCAAGATTGTTGTGCACATCATGTTTAGTATGCTCCACAAACTAATAATGGTACTGATGTGAACAACTTAAAAATGTGTTCAAGTGACATATCATCATCAATTGTAATGATGTGAGATATACATAATCTATTAAAAATATTTTAAAATATCTAAAGAAAATACAATTGGTAAGTACATAGTAAATTTCCACTTTCATTGCTAACATGATTTTCCTTATACCAAAATAGGAGCTTTAGAATAGAATATGGGCATTCATCAAAGCATAAATAAATTAATAAATTTCATTAGATGTTTAACTTTGCTAGATGTTTTTATTAGGATTCTCTTAGTTAAAGTATATGAAAAATGGAAAAGCATAAAAAAGGAATATAAAGAATTTGAAATAATGCCCCAGAGAGATGTGCTCTCATGGATTATAATGATTTTAGCACATGCATAGAATTTATTACTATAATTTGCAAGTCAAAATTAAGGTATGTGATTGTTTACCTATGCAAAAAAGGAGTTTCGATATCTTTGAAAGTTTATTGGTATAAATACATAAGAAATATGGAAATCTAGATAAAGTATGGAATAATATCTTTGCAAATAAATGAGAAAGTTTTGTGTTCTATATCAATGATGTACATAATGCATTTGTTGAAAAGTCCTTATAAAATTTGTAGTAGCCCTACAAACACCCTCAATTGACAACAATTAAAAGAATAAAGTTTGATTACGTAATAGCTCTATAATCTAGATGCACATCAAATAGGATACACTAATTTATTAAACAATCTTTTTTCTAATCTATTTTCCCAAACCTCTGAGAAAAGGAAAATAAGCTCAAGGAACATCTAGGAATCTATGAAAAAAAGAAAGATATTTTTTTCTAAATACGACCATATAACTCTTTGTAACCTAGACAATTTTTTAAAAATGTAGAAAGAGAATGAATGGATATGAAATAATTTTATTAAAATTATAGATAAATATTAAGTATATAGTAATATTGTGATATTGCTAACACTTCTTGAAAGTATGCTAATAAGCATACCTTATATTGTTGCTCGATCTTCTAATGTTGTTGAGATTTAGACTAATAGTTTTTTAGTAGAATAAACATACCTAATTCCATAGAAAGATCACCTTGAAATCTATTGAATGAATGAATGATTTTAATAACCTCTAAGAGGCTGAGATAGCCTATGAGACAACCTATGAGACACAATTACAGTAGAGACCTGAGAAAATGACACCAAAACCTTAAATAATGTGAAACCTCTTCAGCCTCTGTGAACCAAATTCCACTAGACTTCCATCAATGGCTCCAATTTTTTAAAGGGCATGTGGGCTACCTAGTAGGCTAATTAATGTTCTCCCAAACAAAATAAAATTTTAGTAATAAAATTATTAGGACACTATGAAAGTCAGGCATTGACTTGACTTGGTATGAATCTTCTCTTTCCAACAAGTATAGTGTGTTTTCTTAGCAAGTGTCTGGACTACACTGGCAAAGGGTGTAATAATAAATGCAAGAATAGAAAAAATTGATGTGAAGCTCATATTCAAATTTTACTTATTCATTGCATAGGTGAAGAGAACTAGCAGTAAAATGTGTTCCAATAGTCATGCACTACATTTTGTAACTTAAAAACCCACTTGAAAATCATCTATGAGCCAATAGCTCCCCATTTTTTTTGAAAAAGGTTAGCAATTAGATCAATTGTGCAAGTTTATTGGCACAAATAGTGCACCATTATTGGGGCATTTTTGTAAAAGTTGCAAAATTATTAGGGCATTTGTGTGAAATTATTGGATCAATTGTGCAAATGTTTTGATTGTTTAATCGAATGAGTTAAAGTGCAAAAGAGGCCATGTATTAGGTGACACTTTAAAACTATCACTTTTTGACCCTTTGACACTTAACAAGTTCTATAGAGAGCATCATTACTACCCAAAAGTCATTTTTTTAAAAGGAGTTAAAGTTGCATACAAAGACAACAACAACAAAAAGTCATCGAAATCTGATTTTTTAGCTTAGACTCTACAAGTGCACAAAGTTAGCTATAACGACTATTGGTATGCTTCCCATAGACTCATCTGCAACCTTCACTCATTCACAATGTCTAAGCTACGCATGTCAAGTAATAACAAATGTAAGAATAGACACAAGGATGTGCAACTAATCTTCAGCCTTCAACTATTCACAACATCTGAGTTACATTGGTGAAGTAATGACAAATCCAATAATCAACAGAAGGATGTGCCTTACTGAAACATTTGATTTAATGACAAACTCTATATTGCAACAACCTAGATAATGCTCAATTCAAGTCTTCCCTAGTGACAGACAACTTGTACTCTTGAAAGAGTGGTCACGAGTTCAAATCCCACAAGGAATAAGGTATGTACACCTCATTTGTAGCACAATTAAGTACCTCCCACAAGGAGTATCCTAGACTATTAAATAACTTTTCCTTTCCTTTATCCCTAAAAAAACTTATTTCTTTTAAAAATAATTTACGATATTAAACAATCTCCTTTTTATTACTTTGTCAAAATAATATCAATGAAAATTGTGCACACGATAAAGGAAGCCATAGAGAAAATCAAGTGGTAGAAAAGCATCACTAGCGTAAAATTTTCCTGACTTTTTCCCAAAGAAGAAGAAAAGCCTTTTACTTTTCGTTTTTGAAAATTTGAAAACAAAATCATGCGAAGATTTCTACTCGTCTTTAGGCGGTGATTGCTCTCGAGTCTCCTGGTTTCACATCCTTTCCAAATTAAACAGAGTTTTAACTTTTTCGTTTTTACTTTCAATTGCACTGGCACATTATTAAATGATAAAAAGTAAGTGCAGATGGTAACGGAAATCAAGAGGACAAAAGAATCACTCATTTTTCTAAGTCTTTTTTTGCAAAGCGAAAGAAAAGCATTTCACTTTTCGTACTCCTTTGCTTTTTGAAAACAACTCAAATTTGTCTTAAACTGGTCAAACCAACGAGTCTTCATTCATACACATAAGCCACTTCATTCATCACTTATGGAGAAAATTGTATTCCAATAAAAAAACATGGAAGGCGGAGAAATCGCAAGTCATTTCAAAATGCATCCCAAATTGTGGAAAATGGGAGGAAATCGTTCTTTCTATCTGATAGATCAACAGCCAGCCGAATAAGTCTTTTATACTCTAGTTTGAACGGAAGCCAGCCAAATAACATCTAGTAACAGACCACCTTTATGACAACTATAAAAGTGAACCCAACTATTTCATCAACAAGATTGTCATCAAGTAGAGGTTTCCACTCCAACACATCGATGATTTGATGGATTGTTTGAGTTGGGAATGCTACTTTTCTAAGATTGATATGAAAATAAATTATCAATTTATTTGAATCTAGGAAGGAGATGAGTAGGAGATAAATCTTAGAATTAAATATGTACTATAGAAATGATCAATCATCCACTTTGGATTGACCATTGTACGATGTACTATTAGGAGGTTTATGGATAAAAATCTAAAACCTTCCTTAAGTAAGCCTCTTTTTCTGGATGGCATTTTGTTGTTTAGCCACACTAAAAAGGAGCATCTTGTTCACACTAAATCAATTATTTGTATATTTGTGAAAAAGTGCATAAATCTAAGTGTAACCTTATGCAAAATGAAATTTTATTCTTGGAACTTGTGATATTTTAAACTCAATACATATACATATATATACCATGCTTAAATATTAATCCTCGAAACAAACAAATACAAATTTACACTTCATGAACCCACAATAATAATAAACAACTATCATAATCATAACTCAACAAATCAGTGACCAAAACCTAATACACCCTATTTAAATTAAGTTTATCTAATCATTGAATGAATAGGAGTTTGGGAGGTACTAGGAAAAACATAACTAAAGTGGTAATATGTTTGTATAGGATGCTTGATATATCGGAGTTGCATTCTTGGAGATCTAATCGAAGAAGAGGACATGTGTTGTCTTGAAATATTTCCCTAACACTCTCTTCTTACCTTATGAAAATCTTGAATATTTTTTTGGTCCTTGAATTGAATTACATAGAAATATAACCTAGTTGAATTATGGTGATCTAACATTGTAATTAGAATGCTTCTTGTGGGAATATAAGATTGATAAGCTTAATTATTCTTGAACTTGTGGAGATATATGTTTTGAAAAATCTATTGGTAAAATCTAGATTCTATAATTTAAAGATTTTATAGTTACCTATCATGTCAGAACAATTGAATTATGATGTCACATATATCTTCCATTCTTCTTTCTATTTATAACTCAAAATACACACACACACACACACACACAACATGGAATCCACATCATGTTGCATTACACGATGTGTGGCAACTATGACTCTACGCATAAAATTAGATAAAATGAAGTGTATGCATTTGAGAGGCTATCAAGTCCCTATTGAGATTTTTACTCTAGACTTGTATTGTTAAGAAACTATAAATGTTGCTAATTGCACAAAAACACAATGGTATGCACCATCTGTGTATGTGAACTTGAGGGGAATCTAGATATGCATTGTTAACATTAGTTGAAAGAGGGATAGAGGGATAGAGTAAGAGACAGGAAAAGAGGGGGCAAGGGAGAGTGGAGAAATTGAGAGGGTAGGGACATGGGGGAGAAAGGGAGAAGGTGGCTAGAGGGGGAAAGAGAAAGAAATAGGGGATAGGGAGATGTGGGAGAGAGGGAGAGGAGGGAGTGAGGGTAAAATAGACAAGGGAAAGGGAAGAAGCGGGAAGCGATATGAGAGAAAAATAAGTGCCAGGTCCCATCTCCCTTCCTTCCTATTTATTTCACCCTCTATCACCCCTCTCATTCTTTCTGACATCTCTCTCTCTCTCTCTCTCTCTCTCCATTTCTTCCCTCCACCTTCCCCTCTCTCTCTCTTTCCTCCTTCTCCTCTTTCCTCTTTTCTCTTATCCCTTCCCCCTTATTCCTTTCCCAATCTCTCTTCCCCATCTCTCACACTTTTCCTCTCTCCCCCATTTTCCTCCCTCCCTTTGTCACTCTCCCTTTTGTTCTCTCCCTTACCCCCTCTCTTTTTCATCCTCTCTCCCTCTCTCCCTCTTTTCCTTCTCTCCCTCTTCTCTCCTCTCCCCACTCTCTCCTAAACCCTACATCCTAAGCCCAAAACCCTAAGCTCTGTAACCATAACCTCTAAACCTTATACTAGTCTCTAAACCCTATAATCATTAGCTCCATACTAGAACTTCATATTTATAATAAAATTTTATCAAGGTAGACATACCTGTACTACCTAAAAAGGAAGGTTGTGATAATCAACCTATGATTTGAGATAGCTATAATGGTAAATAAGTCTTGTAAACAAATTTAATTGGGTTGTAAATATCAATGGAAAACTACTCATTTATATCAAATCATGAATCAAATTTTGGATCTAGTTCTTACATGATTATTATAGATATCTAAATTTTGGATCTAATTTTTTAGTTTAAGTGGCTTAATGGATCCTTTCTTCACTCCACGAAAGCCAATTTTTTATATAGGTGCATTACTGACAATGATGACATTTTTCCCCATCTCAATTAATGTTGGAACTTGGGCCTTGATGCTACTTCATGGAAAAATTCTTGTTCTAACCTCTAGGGTAGGCCTAGAGAGCCAGAAAAAAGATTTTGCAACTTGTGTTTTATGCTTTCTAGACTGCATTTTTTGAAGTCTGATGGGGAGCTCAATATTTGCTCTTCCTATAGAGCGTCTGAATTTTTAAAGCATGTATTTTTTGGTTGTCTCTTTGCGAGGGAGGTTTGGGGGTCTTTTGGTTTGTTTATTGAATCAAACTTAAATATTTGTGAGGTCCTTTTTGGTTCTATCCTAGGCTTAAGAAATATTGCAATAAAAAAATAAATTATATTTGTCCTTTATAAGTACTTTGGATTATTTGGAAATATAGAAATGGGAATGTGTTTAATGGCAGCAATAGAGCACTTACAAGTTCTTTGAGGAGACTCATATATTATGATATTGACTTGCAGGTAACAATGGCATTAAGAATCACTAGGAAGAAGCTTGAAAGGCTTATTCAAGATGGTATGGCTCAAGTATTCACATGGTAAATCTCCCAGGTCTTTACATGGGCTACTAGACAAACTAAATTGAAAATGTGCCTTTTAAAGTTTGGTTGAATAACTTTGTATGAGAGATTAAAGTGAGGAGAGAAAGTGAGCAACATTTACAAGCTCTAGCACTACCTATGGCACATGTTTCCATATATCCATATTTGTATCACATGCAACAAGGGGAAGAAATCAAATAGATGGAGGGGCCTCTTGGCTAGATAGCATGGATAAAAATGTTGCCCCCTAATTGCAAGGCTTCAGTAGTAGTTATCTAGATGTCACAAGATATTTATCTTTTTGGTGCAAATCAATTGTAGAATAATGTATTTTGTATAATTTCCCGATACTCTTTATTGCTATCTAGTAGTTAGAGGTCTATAGTTACAATATTCTTTTAGTTTGATAGATATATGTGATCGATTGAAAACTAGTTTTTCTCTATTTGTAATGTGTTTTCATGATCTTTGATAGAAAAAAATATTAATATGATATATTTCATATCATATTATTTAAATTGATCTACTAATTAATATAATATATTGTAAATTAATTTACCAACATATTTATATTTAATAAAGAAAATTTATATTAAAGATGTGAAAATATCAAATATTCAAAAACTAGTATCAGTTAATAAAAATCTATTTAACATTATAGTAAAAAAAACTACTAATAGTTATATTTAATGTAATGTATTTTAGCATTCAATAGAAAACTGACAAAACTTAACCCCCCATAATTAATCAGGGGTGGGTGGGGCCTAAAATTAGGGTGACTGAGCCCCTACTATTCTATAGGGTAGTTATGTTGTATAGAATCTAGTCTTTGATGAAGAATTCCACATTTAGTTTGGGTCATATGACTATCAAAGTGACTCGATATGGAAGGAGAGACCGGTGAGGGAGCTACCTAGAATTCCCAGGTGGTGGGCCCTACCCTATCCAATATCTTGGTTCTGGTGGGGGGGAAGGGGGGCTCCCTATCCAATAGACTAGTGGGCAATCTAGTAGGCCTTTGGATGGGCCTACCCTTTGTACATGGGAGACAGCTTAAACTACAAATGTACAAGCCACATTATTGAAGACCCTCACCTCACAAGGGCGAGGTGGGTAGGAGGAAATCTTTAACCGGGGGTTCACCAAAAAACCCTAAGAGCTATCTGCACTTTGTTCAATATCTCCTCCAATGCCTGTGAGTATATTTTGTGATGCCTTGCCACAGGAGAGTGATTGATGGTTCCCTGAGCCTTCACAACACGAATCCGGTTGGTTGGGAAAGCAATAGAAGAATTGGTAATCAACATCAAAGTCGACCTCACCTTCATTTCATTCAGATTACGAGCCGTACTATCTATAGGCCTCACCTTCACTTCATTTAGATTACAGGTTCACCTCAACAATAAATCGCATAATCATCATACTTCGAACATGATATGAATCTGATATATAAAAATAGAATGCTTATTAAAAATGGGACAAGATTAATCAAAAAGAAATTCAGAAGATAAACATTTATAAATTAAACGAAATTTTTGAAAAACTTAAAATTAATAAACAAGTAAACTATTTTAATTTATTTATAAATATTAAAACATCAAACATTTCTACAATGTGAATAAATGAAAATATAAGTGGACCTGCGTCTCTTAAATCAAATATGTAGACAATTAAAGAACTAGTGGAGATAGTTAAACTGAACAATGAAAGATGATGTGGCACATAAGGTAAGATTTTGGTTGAGTGTGTGGGGCTTTGACAGTAACAACGACAACTCTTTTCTGGCGAAATTCCACACCATCGATCGCTTAAATCATGTGAAGATTTCTCCTAAATTTATGCAGTTTTTCCCAAAGTAGAAGATGACTTACTGAAATACAATAATAACCTGGCGAAAATTTCTCCTTGTCTTGTAATTTCATTTTTTACGCGGTGACTTCTCTCGTGGTTTCATTTTCTTTCCAAATTAAATAGACTTTGAATAGCACATTATTAAATGAAAGGCAGAGAAATCGTAAGACCTTTCAAAACGCATCCCAAGTCTTTTCAAACTCTACTTTAAGCCAAAGAAAATCAAGTGGAGAAAATAATCACTCCAACAAATTTTCCCAGTTTTTTCCAAAGCAAAAGAAAAGCATTTCACTTTTCATTGTGCGCTAAACAGGTAGTGATAGATCATCTTTACATGGAAGGCAAAGCATCGTGAGACTGTACTTCGAATGACAGTTGAATAACAAATTAGATATATGAGGAATAGTCCCATGTAGGCCTGAATTTTGATGGTCACCCCTACTAGCCATATGACCTTTTAATGACGGTTTGATCATTTTAATGTCCTTCATTATATGTTTTAAGAAAAATAATAGTTGTAATTTTTTTAATATAAAAATAATTTAATAAATTATTTTAAATTTAAATATTTTATCAATATAATTATAATGCATATATTAAACATAATAAATATAATATATTAAATTTAAAATTAAAAAATAAATTCATATGTTTTATTTGAGAAGGATTTTAATTTTATAATATTATTCAAATAGAAACTTCTATTTGTAATAAAAAGTATATAAAATTAAAAAATAATTATAAATGTAAAAGTCTAAAATAGATTAAAAGTGTTTTCTAATTCATATATTTTATTTTTTTAAAATCAAAATCTAAATATATAATAAATAATATAAAAAATGTATATAAATTATTAAAACAAGTTTTTAAATCATATATTCTATTTTAAAGACATTCTAAATTAATGTGAAACATATATAATAATTAAAATAGAAACTTATATATTATAAAATAACATTACTTATCATACAGATATATTGTACATATTATAAAATCATATGTATTTATATTATTAAATCAAATAGCAAATTGCCCATAACAAATTTTGATGGTTTATTGGTAAATTTAAATGTCATACTTACGGCTTTATAAATATTTAGCTTGTTAATTGATATGGTCTAATAATTTTTCAACCCATCATATAGAGTTCAAAAGTACAAAAACAACCAATATGACCATCAAATTCCAAACCTGGTCTAATGCCAGTCTCCTTTCTAACCATTACCGTTGAAAACATATTGATGAGTTTCACCATCTTTGTTAGGGGTCCATGACAATAGATCAATATGAGGATAGGTTATTCAAGTTGAGGTAGTATACTAGTATCACACACAATGAACCTATGTTGAATGAACTACTTTATTTCGGGCCCTAATGTTCATATTAGTGGTGACCTTGGAATTTTTCTTCCTTGGACTCTGGTAGTCACCATAGAGAAGGTGAGAGTAGTTAAGGATAACATAGTTATGGGTCTTGGAGGTACGACAAGAGTATAGGTCAACAATGAACATCCATCTAGATCAAGTGCATAAGGTACTTATACAAATATCTCATGATTTTCTAGGACGCGTTTTAAATCTCCTAGGATAATTTTCTAGTAGTAACATAGACAAAGGCCTTCTCAGGGTCATTGAAGTGGTCATGGTTAAGGTATCCAAGTGTATAGAGGTCGTAATTCGTATCATAATAAGAAACCCTAGCATAGTCAACCATCTCAAGGTACACAATGAGTGCTAGTAGAGAAATTTTTCAGTAGCCGAGTCCATCGTCTGCATGCCATGGCTATCATTCATGGGGATGTTTTACTTCTGGCCAGCATGGTCATAGGTTAGCTCAACATCCTTAGAGGGAAGTTACAAGAGCTAGTTAGAGGGCGACCACTTCTGAGCCTATAGTAGTGGATGCAAGTAGATCCCATAGGTTATTTGTGATGGTTGATAACTCTCAAACTGAGCATCACAACACCATTGTTGAGACTGCAAGTGTGTTATGTGGTATATCTACCTCCTATCTTGTTTGATTCTAGTGATTTATATTACTTTATTTTATGATTTGAGTGATTTATATTCCTTTTTTTTCTCCTTACTTAAGGAGTGGTGTGGGCTAGTGGCAGAATGACAGGTTAATAGTTAGTAGGTTGAGTTAGCCATGCATACTAGAGTGGTATTGGACTCCTTGGTTTGTGGTTTTGTGTTGGATTTAGGTACCTTCACTATCACCATTGATCTTCATATCTTACCCTTGGGTTCTTACGACATTGTTTTTGGTATGGATTGGTTATCTTCCCACCAGGTGTGTATGGATTATCAGCACAAGTTGGTATAGTGTTTGGATGACACAAATGGGTGTGTTGAGCTTATAGGGGTCCAGAGACCTATTTCACTTTGTATGATATCAACCACCTAAATGAAGTAGATTATGGAATAAGGGTGCTAGTTGTTTGCAGTCTTTGTTAGTGACCTTGATAAGAAGGAGATTTGATAGATGTCTCTTGATTATCACCCACTTCTTTGAGATTTTTTGATATGTTCCTAAGTGAGCTTCTAGGCATGTTACCTAATCACGACATAGATTTTTGTGTTGATCTCATTCTTGGAGGAGAGCCTATTTCATAGCCATTGTATCATATAAAACTCTACTTTAAGCCAAAGAAAATCAAACTCTACTTTAACCAAAGAAAATCAAGTGGAGAAAAGAATCACTCCTACAAATTTCTGAGCTTTTTCCAAAGCAAAAGAAAATATTTCACTTTTGATAATGCACTACCTAAATAGCCAGTGACAGATCATCTACATTTCACTTTTTGTACTCTTTTGCCTTTTTAAACAGCTCAGTTTTGTCTGAAATTGGTCAAAACAATGAGTCTTCTCACACGGAGAAGAAAATTACAGTGAAAAATAGAAGTTACGACTCCAAGAATAGACAGAAGCATGTGCAGCTCATCTTCAGCCCTTTCAAAAGGTATTCCAATTGTCTTTTCCAACTCTACTTTAAGCCAAAGAAAATCAAGTGGAGAAAATAATCGCTCCTACAAATTTTCTGAGTTTTTTCCAAAGCAAAAGAAAAGCATTTCACTTTTCATTATGCGCTAAATAGGTAGTGATAGATCATCTTTACATGGAAGGCAGAGCATCGTGAGACTGTTCTTTGAATGACAGTTGAATAACAAATTAGATATTTGAGGAATAGTCCCATGTACGCCTGAATTTTGATGGTCACCCCTACTAGCCCTATGACCTTTTAATGATGGTTTGATCATTTTAATGTCCTTCATTATATGTTTTAAGAAAAATAATAATTGTCAATTTTTTTAATATAGAAATAATTTAATAAATTATTTTAAATTTAAATATTTTATCAATATAATTATAATGCTTATATTAAACATAATAAATATAATATATTAAATCTAAAATTAGAAAATAAATTCATATGTTTAATTTGGGAAAGATTTTAATTTTATAATATTATACAAATAGAAACTTTTATTTGTAATAAAAAATATATAAAATTAAAAAATAATTATAAATGTAAAAATCTAAAATAGATTAATAGTGTTTTCTAATTCATATATATATTTTTTTAAAAATCAAAATCAAAATATATAATAAATAATATAAAAAAAGTATACAAATTATTAAAATAACTTTTTAAATCATATATTCTATTTTAAAGACATTCTAAATTAATGTGAAACATATATAATAATCAGAATAGAAACTTATATATTATAAAATAACATAACTTATCATACATATATATTGTACATATTATAAAATCATATGTATCTATATTATTAAATAAAATAGTAAATTGCCCATAACAAATTTTGATGGTTTATTGGTAAATTTAAATGTCATACTATTTAGCTTGTTAATTCATATGGTCTAATAATTTTTCAACCTGTCATATAGAGTTCAAAAGTGCAAATATAGCCAATACGACCATCAAATTCTAGGTCTGGTCCCATGCAAGTCTCATTTCTAACCATTACCGTCGAAAATATATTGATGAGTTTCACCATCTTTGTTAGGGGTCCATTACAATAGATCTATATGAGGGTAGGTTCTTCAAGTTGAGGTAGTATGCTAGTATCACACACAATGACCCTATGTTGAATGCAATAATTTATTTGGGGCCCTAATGTTCATATCAGTGGTGAAGTTGGAATTTTTCTTCCTTCGACTTTGGTAGTCACCATAGAGAAGGTGAGAGTAGTTGAGGATAACATAGTTATGGGTCTTGGAGGCATGACAAGAGTATAGGTCAACAATGAACATCCATCTAGATCAAGTGCATAAGGTACTTATACAAATATCTCATGATTTTCTAGGACACATTTTAAATCTCCTAGGACAATTTTCTAGTAGTAACGTAGACAAAGGCCTTCTCGGGGTCATTGAAGTGGTCATGGTTAAGGTATCCAAGTGTATAGAGGTCATAATTGGTATCGTACTAAGAAACCCTAGCATAGTCAACCATCTCAAGGTACACAATGAGTGCTAGTAGAGAAATTTTTCATTAGTCGAGTCCATCATCCACATGCCATGGCTATCATTTGTGGGGATATTTTACTTCTGGCCAACATGGTCATAGGTTAGCTCAACGTCCTTAGAGGGAAGTTGCAAGAGCTAGTTAGAACTCGACCACTTCTAAGCCTATAGTAGTGGGTGCAAGTATATCTCATAGGTTATTTGTGATGGTTGATAACTCTCAAACTGACCATCAGAGCACCATTGTTGAGACTACAAGTGTGTTATGTGGTATATCTCCCTCCTATCTTGTTTGATTCTAGTGATTTATATTACTTTATTTTATGATTTGAGTGATTTATATTCCTTTTTTTTCTCCTTACTTATGGAGTGGTGTGGGCTAGTGGTAGAATGACAGGTTAATAGTTGGTAGGTTGAGTTAGCCACGCATTCTAGAGTGGTAGTGGACTCCTTGGTTTGTGGTTCTGTGTTGGATTTAGGTATAGGTTCACTATCACCATTAATCTTCATATCCTACCCTTGGGTTCTTACGACATTGTTTTTGGTATGGATTGGTTAGCTTCCCACTAGGTGTGTATGGATTGTCAACGCAAGTTGGTATAGTGTTTGGATGACACAAATGGGTGTATTGAGCTTGTAGGGGTCCAAAGACCTATTTCACTTTGCATGATATCAACCACCTAAATGAAGTAGATTATGCAATAGGGGTGCTAATTGTTTGCAGTCTTTGTTAGTGACCTTGATAGGAAGGAGATTTGATAGGTGTCTCTTGATTATCACCCACATCTTTGAGATTTTTTGATATGTTCCTAAGTGAGCTTCTAGGCATGTTTCCTAATCACGACATAGATTTTTGTGTTGATCTCATTCTTGGAACATAGCCTATTTCATAGGCACTGTATCGTATAAATACTCAAGATTTGAGTGAGCTTCATTTTTAATCAAAAGAGTTTTGGGGACCAAGGGCTATATTCGTCCAATGTCTCCCCTTAAGGAGCACCACTCATCTTTGTTAAGAAGGATAGATCACTTAGTTTGTGCATTGACTATCGAAAGTTGAACAAGGTAGCTCGTGTGGGCCCAGTCATGATTCATCCCAGTCCATACTTCACCGTCAGGAAGTCATTTGGTTGATGCACACAATTTCAAATTTTAAACTTACATCTCATTCCCGCCCACTCGTGCATGGGTTAAGTTACAACTCTTCTTTAGTTGCAGTGGAGAAGCGTGCTCGTGTCAATCCAGACTCCTCAAACTTTGTCAGATGTAATCGTTGCAACTGCAGGATATTCGCCAAACAATATTAATCATTGCAATTAGACTCCTCAAACTTTGTCAGAAGTAATCGTTGCAATCAGACTCCTCAAACTTTGTTAGATGTAGGGGAGAGGGACCAATAGTCATGAGGGCTAACTTCGTCAACATGTAGTTGTTGCATGGAATATCGTAAAACTTTCATTTTTTTTTAGAAATGTAAAATGGACACTTAACTACTTATAACTAAGGTTTGAAGGTGTGGCTCATCACGCAACTCATTAAAATAGCACACCTAGTTAAACGTGTACAAAAATTAGCTTTTTAAAGATTTGACCAAAACTTAATCTAAAAATCTCTAGTACTTGAATTTAAAAATATCATTTGTTATTAGTTGGTGATTGTATTTCTACATAAAATATGACATATATGCAACTTAAATGGACCATATACCTATTAGTAATCATAAATATTTGTTATATCTAACTTTTAAATCCAACACAAAAGGACCAATGCTTCAACACCAAAAAATTATTTGTTGTTATAAAAATAACACATTATTATATAAAATACAACCTATACCGAACACAAAGGGACCAATAGTTAAACACTAAAACTTTTTGACAATCTCACACATTTCATGGGAAAATACAAGGCATTTTGGTTGTGTTCACCTTTTATATTTGTGATAAAACTAATTATTAATATGAAATATTCTAATGCATAGACATTGCTACCCCAATAGTTGTACACATCAGAATAGTATTTGTGCACTAAGATAACAATACTTGTTTAAGTGGGCATATTATTTTTTAATTGACACACATATGATAGATAAGTATGATATATTATTTGAGACAAAAAGTTATCTATTTCACATGTTTATGTTATTTTAATATAACATTTATAGGTTCTCATGTGTTCAAGTATTGGTCCATTTTTTATCAACATTTGAAATTTTTTTTATTTACATTTGGATTATTTAATCACAATATATAGTAAAAATGTGGTGTAAGACTGGATAATATATTCACTAATGACCTCATGACTATTAGACCCCTCACAACTATTGGTCCCTCTCCCCTAATCGTTGCGATTGCAGGATATTCGCCAAACAATATTCGTTTCAAAGTCTTCTGAAACTTTCAGGCAAATCCAGTTGGCAGGTGTAAATGCAAACTCTACAACCTTTGCCAGAGTCCTCAAGCTTGTAAATGCACATGATACAAATTATACCTTTTTGTGAGACTTAGATTTAAAGTTGACATATGAATAAAAAGTGCAACAAATATATTCATACACCAATCCTTTCTCCTCTTTGCATCTTTTCTTTACTTTTCATACAAACTTCCTTAACATCAAGTTAGCTTAAACCTAAACCTTAATCTAAACCTTAATTCCCCACTACTCAACGTAACTTAGACTATTATAAATTTTACTAACCAATAAAAACTTATTGCAAGATAGTTCTTTAATAAAAATACTAGTTTTTATTAATTAGTAAAATCTATTGGGGAACTAAAGTTTAACAAGTGCCATGTAGTGGCCAATACTTGCTGGAATTAATTATAATTTTAGTTATAAATAAACCTAAATCTAATTTTATTATATTTATTATAAATACTAAATTTATTTTAATTAATAGTTATTTAATAAAAATGAAATCAAGAAAATTAATTAAATTCAAGATTATAATGTAATTATAAGAATCTTTATCTATGAATGATAATAATTAAAATCTTTAAAATAATATTCTAGTAGCCTTTAGTTTATAATTAATTTTCTTTTATATCAGAAGAACTCAAAGTAGGAAAAAGATTGGGGTGAGTTTTGCATTTTTTCGGCGATTAATGGTCTGATTCTTTTTTTGGCAGTCGGTGTCCTACTTTCCCCAGTGTCCACACTGCCTTGCTTATGCCAGGTGTGTTTGTTCCGATTTACTACATTTATTTTTGCATGATTTTGACTTCCCATCTCTGCCCTTCAGTAGAGGCCATACCCTCGACCTTGCTTCCCTCTAGGACTCCAATGGAGCTAGATCCAAGCATCATTAATAAGATTAATGACGTGAATTCAACTCCCAAATCATCTAAATCTTTTTCAAAAGTCGTTAGTCACTTTGCCTCTGCCATTGGCGTTGGTGCCAATGGAGCCAGTGAATCCAGTAAGGTCCCTGGGAATCCCTTGCCATCTTTCTCCATTTCTCTGAATTCTGATATGATAAATTAAATTACTAAAGTAAATAATAGGCTTAGAGATTCTTCTATCTTCTTTGTTGTTGTTGATATTGATAAATGTCCTCGCAAATTTCTTGATGATTGGTTTCATAATTACTGGAACTTAAAATTAGGGTTCCATATCTCCTTTTGCAGATAGATTCAAGTTGGTTTATTTGTTATTTTCTCTAATAACTCTGACTCACAACAAGTCATCCTTAAGAAGCAATACTGGACTGTTGGTAATACCTTCTTTCATGCCCTAGCCTGGATGGTGAAAACTATTCATGAGAAGGTTCTAGCTCTCTCTGCCCCTCGTTGGATCCTGGTTAAGCAAATTCCTCCCTTTCTCTGACGTTTTCTCCCCCACCTACTTGAATCCTTTGGAAAGGTCATTAGAATGGATGACACCACTAGGCTTGTCCCCCACATGAATGCTAGGGCCCTAATTTCTTTGAAACCAGGTATGGAGATCCCTGCCACCCTAGATATCAACATTTTAGAAGATTCCTATTCCCGCCCTATAGAGATCTTGGGTGGGCTTAATGCGTGTTTCTTGTGCAAAAAAGAAGGACATCTAAGAAAAGATTTCCCAATCATTAAACGCAAAACCTCTATGAACTCACAACCTTCATCTTCCACCCCTGCTTCGACTCCCCCTATGCAAGATCCCTCGTTGCCCTCTCCTCTGAATACTAGTGATACCAATTTTAGCCCTCCTATTGTTGCTACCCCTTCCATGGTTTCTTGCTCTCAATCCCTAGTGCCATCTTCCCGTGATGTTCCCACTATGGTCTTAACCCATGATGATGGATTTCAAACTGTCATTAGGAGATATATGCGTAGAAATGGATATATGTGTAGCTATCGGGGATTGATGCACTAAAATGACCTGTAGAAATCTGCACACGAAAAATTGACAATAAAATGTTAAAAACGTGGGGATGGCCCCATGATGGGCACAAAAAATGTATGCAAATTAGATGTCTAACTATTCTAAATGAAATATTAACAACTCTAAGCTAATAAATCAAACTAATTAGCAAAAAACAATGAAGAATACGATTAAAATAAAGCTAAAACAAAGTCTTACCTTCACCTACCATGTAGCTTGTCTCCATTACCCTCCTAGCTTTGATTCCTTGGATGTGTTGAGCTCTCAGATTTCCAATTTGAAGCTCCTTGCCCAAGATGTCACCAAAGTGTGGAGATTGAGTGAATGGTATGCAAAACTAAAGCGTAATTATGTAAATATGGTGGATGAGATGCAAGTGATATGAAAATGGCTTGGATGCTAGATGATTTTGGATGCTTGAAATTCTTGATTGCTTGTATGCTTGTATGCTTGATTACCTATTAGCTATTGCTTGAAGATTACTATTAGCTCACAAAGGGAAAATGAGGCTCCTTTTATAGATTTTTGGAGGACTCAAGCCTAGGTGTCACAATCCAAGGGTGGAAAATGAAAAGTGGAAGATCCTAGGGTTAGGATTGACTTGGTTGAAGGGGTTGAGAGAAAGGGGGATGTAGTTGGTATGTGAGAGGAAGAATAGGGAGGATCTTCTTCCTACATTGACATGGAAGAGAAGAAGGTGGAAGGAAAAGACACATGTCAAGTGTCTCACAAAGACCATTGAGAGGAAGAAGGAAGGACTTTTTCCTCATGAGGACTCTTGGTACAAGTGTCCCATGAGTCACCTTTGACCCTTTAAGGTGGCTTGAGAAGCTCCTTAGGAATAGGATTGGCTTCTTGACTTAGTGTAGGAGAAGACATGTGGTCATGAGACCAAGTCTTATGAGGCCACATAGCCCTTAGGAATAGGACATGTGTGGGTGAGGATAATGAATAATGAATAATTAATAATAATTAATTATTTTAGCCAAGATGATGTGTTAGGTGACTAGGTAGATGAGGTGGACTAGGGGACTTAGTCATAATTAGTGATTATGTAATTGATTAAATCACTTTAATGAGACTATTTAGAAGAATTAGGATAGGAGAATAAACTATAGTGAATCTATTAAATAAATTGAATAATTTATCTAATATATAGAGGAATAAATATTAATTAAATAATAAATATTTAATTAATTCATCAAGTTAATATTAATTAAATAATAAACATTTAATTAATTAATGAAGTTGCTTTTTGGTGTATACAGGTAGATAAAAGACCAAGCTCTCAAGAGTCCTTGGCAAGACAACTTTACTCCCAAGAAAATTTATGAAATCCATGATGGTCAGCTCCAGAGGCCCAAAGAAAATCACACAAAAGATTTTCCAACTTCATGTATGAGGCTTTTGAAGGAACCTAGCAAGAACAATAATACACATTGGTAGCTGCCAGGACTTTTGAACAAATTTGGAATTTACCAACCAGGGAGAGGGGCTTGGAAATCTAGTAGGAAACCATCTTCTCTATACAAGCAAGAACATTACACCATAGTTCCACTATAAAATCTTGGAAGGAAAAAGGAATGCCTAGAAAGAGAAAAATTTCTCCATGTCGAATCCACTTCCACCCATACTGGAGAATCTAGGGTAGTGCTGGAGAAAAGGAATGCCTATAACAATGCATTTTTTCCACTTAATGGGTGACCCAAAAGCCATAAAAGGGTATCCAAACATTGGAGAGTCGTATGAATATTTTCTTCTTCCTCAATCAAAGAGAGGAATGAATCATTTTCAAAATAGCCATTGATAAGTTTAGAAGGTGATTTAGGTAGGAAAATTCCTTTGACATGATCAACAGAAATTGTGGAGGCTAACAAATACCTAAAGCCTTCAACAACTAGAACATAAAGGGAAGGCCCAAAGAAGAACCCTAGTGAATAGATGTAAAAATCCCAAAAGTACAGGATTGACATCCATTATTGGTGATGCAAGCATAAGCATCCCCCAAAAGAATTTGAATAGACTAAATATAGTGAGGTCCAAAACTAAGGGCTCTGAGAATTGAAATGATGAATGACCATTCAATGCGATCATAGGATTTAACAAAGTCTATTTTCAGAAAAATAGCACCATGCTTGGAGTGTCTTGCCCATTTCAGTCCTTCCCAGACAAAAATAGTGTTGTCCAAAATGTAGCATGATTTGATGAAGCCAATTTGCTTAGGCCGAACAATGAGAGGAAAAATGTGACAAATTTTGAGAGCTAGAGCTTTGGCAATGATCTTGTAAGAGACATTGAAAAAAATAATAGTCCTCTAATTAAATAAATATGCTTTGGGTCTCCAACTTTGGGTATGAACTTAATTTTCCCTGGATTGATGATTTTACCTAGCAAATATGATTAAAAGGCTTCCAAGAAGACTTTATGCAAGCTGGGACCAAAAGCACCAAAAGGCTATATAAAACTCACAAGGAAAGCCATCACAACCAAGGGCTTTATCATCCACCATGGAAAAGAAAACTTCCTTGAGGTACTCAAGGGTTAGCATCTAATTTCAGAAAGTCCTTAGGGCATCTGAAAGCTTGTTTGGCACAACTAAAATACAATCCTCCAAAGTTTGATCCCTGGCAAAAGAACTTCCTTGCATTGTGAATACCTTCTCATAATACCAAACACAAGCTTGAAGAATGTCAGGAAGTTTAGTGAGAACTGATTGCCCTTCCTTAATCCATTTGATACCTAAGGAAGTATGAAGAGATCTAAGAGCCATGAAAAAATCCTTTGAAGCTCTGTCCCTCATTTTTAACCAATACAATTTGGCTTTAATTTGAGCCCCTCTGGCACAATGATGGTCAACAATATGCTTTTAGTGTCTGAGTTGAGCTAACCTAACTTGGAAGTCTGCATTGAAAGGATTCAAAGCCAAAGATTCAATGGAATCACTGAGATCCTTGGTATTGGTGTCATAGCACCACTGATGGTACATAGAAAGTTTTCTACCATAAATGCAGAGAAATCTCATAGTGCGAGTGATGGTGTCATTCCACCAAGTAATCCATCTAGTTGGATGATGTGGCCTGGGCTCCAAGTTCTAAACCCTTTGAATGTGGGCCATGATGGCTTGATGATAAAGCAAAGAGGTGTTCATATAGAATTGTGTCTTGGAAAAACACATCCTAGCTATCTATCATTCAATGCAAAATTTAAAAGGATAGTGGTCTGGCATAGTCACATCCATAAGTGGCAAGATAGATAAATCTTGATTTTTGGAAATTGAAAAAAAAGATTGATTCATGATCATGGAACGATGAATCCTTTCAAATATTCTATTAGAGCCATCTCTAAAATTACACCAAGTATGCTAGGACCCATTAGGATGATAATGATTGATATTAGAATAAAAAAGACCTAGAATTTATTACACATGTAAAACTGAGCCTCTCTTTCTTCAGTGGTCCATTGAAAAGGAAAAATCCCATACTTTTCTAACATTACCTCAACCATATTGAAATCCCCACAAATGACCCAAATTTTAGGTGACAAAGAGTCATCTATTGAGTGCCACAGATGTGATCTTTCGACAACATCAATGAGAGCATAAACATTAATGATCTAGAAAAGAATGATTGTTGATTGATAACAAAACCCATACAACTCTCTACGTGGGGTTAGAATCATGATTAATAACTGAAGAAATCCAATGAGGGTAAATGAGAGTGGTAACTTCACCTCAACTAGCTTCATACTAAGAAGAAAAAACAAGCATATTCAGCCAAATAACATGGCATGTAGAAACAAGCGTGAAATCAACAATCTTAACTTCCTGGAGGCATAAAACATCTAGGCTAGAAACACGGTAATGAACATCTCTAACATAATACTTGTTGTGTTCAGTTCAGTAAGACCTCTTACATTCCATGAGATGTAATTTATTAATCAAAAGATTGCATTTCTTCCTTGCCGCCAAGAGAGGAGAAACTATTATGCAAGAAATCTGAACTGGGTTTGAAGCTAGTGAAAGAGTAACCACCTAGAGTGTCTCTTCACTTTTCTTAGCTACCATCGTTGTTCACATCATGCCCAAGAGGGCTGCGAGAATGACATAATGTCTATTGAGCTGCAATCAATATTGATGAAGCTTCAGGAGTGTGAACCACTGGAGAATGGGAAGCACTCTAAGCCACAAAATTCCCTTGTTGGCCATGGTTTGAAATAGGAGATGGAGGAATATTTCCTTGAGTAGGAAAATCTTGAGAAGAAACCCCCATCAATGGCTAGGAAGCCAAACCGACAAGAATTTTATGAGTAGAAGTCGAAGCATTCTTGGTTTTACGAACCATTGTAGTCCATCCTTATTTTTTGGCACCCTCCATGGGATGAGAAGTCGACTCCTTAGGAGGAAATTTCATTATTGACATTACCAAATGACAATCCTTAATCTTATGCTTAGACATCTAGCATCAGTAACAAGTGTTAGGCAAATTTAGATAAAGGACTTTTTGGATAAAATTGGTACTACCCACTTGAATATCAATGGCTTCCTTGAGGTCGCAAGCCAAGTCGACCTCAACAAAAACCTATCACTGGGGACATGCATTGAAAAATTGGTCCATTTCAACACAAACCACCTTGCCAACAGACTGGGAAATGGTTTGAACAAATGACCAACAAGGAAGAAGGAGACCAAGAAATTCAACTCAGAATAGAACCCTAAGTTTATCATTTGAGACAGTAAAGTCTCGAGACCAAGGTTGAAAAACCAAAAGGTAAGACCGAATAGTCCAAGGCCCATGTGAAAGGATAGCCTCAACATGGGTGGGATTAGAGAAACAAAACTAAAAATAGTCTTTGGTAAAGCTTTGGACACCATTAAGGCAGACCTTGTGAGGAGTCTAGGCCTTGAAAAACCATTCTTGCAACATGCTTTCAAGAGGAACCCTACCCACAAAATAACCTATCAAATTATTTTTCTCAAGCCATTCATGGGCATTATCAAAGTCTTGAATGGGAAGCATAACATTAGGGGAAGACATACTTAGTGAAACACCTTCAATACAAACTTGTAAGGGTGATTGTTCAGGGGCGCCATGAGAATTCATCACCAAATATTCAACAACAACATGAAATGTTAAGCTAAAGATGGTCGGAGCCATTATAACCCTAGTAAAAACTCCCGCAATAAATGTGGTATGACACACAAAGATAAGATTCAAAAAAGGATGAAACCCAAAACCCTAGCAGAGCTCAACGTTCTCCCCAAAATATGTTGATCTATAATGCAAAATTAAATTTAATATTTAAATAATTTTAATATGAAATCTATTCTTGATTACTAAATTTTACCTTTCAAAATGAAGATAACTTTTAAACTAATTGCCATTTAAATTTGAACTTATATTATATATGATTTTAAATATATAATTATTTTATAATAATTATAATTTAAGAAGTTAAACATTTATGAATTAAATTTTTTTTTGAAAAACTTAAAATTCATAAACAAGTAAAACATTTTAAACTATTTTTTTATCAGCTGATAGGCTCTCTCTCGGAGGAATGCCCACGGGACTTTTAAGATTATCCGGTAGTCTTACATTGGGAAAAGTGGAAAGGGGTGTTGGGAAATAGGATTACATGTTGTTGTCGGGCTTCTTGTGCAGACTACCATATGTAGCCTCTACATGTTTCCTTCACATCAACGACATCAGGAGGATTCATGTGGCATCCTACATGTAAGCTTGGACTATTTTCCTATTGGTGTATTAAAACAAGTGCTCCATTCCCTTTCAATTCATCTTACGTTCATATTCATCTTCCGTACAATTTTCCTACAGGCTTCTCTCTCTGGCTGCCCTCTTCAGACTTATTTTGCTCACTCTTTCTGTCCAAGAAAAGGATTGACAAGGAACTTCTCTAGAAAAGGTGAGAATCAGAAGGCGCTTTCTAGGGTAAGTACTTTTTGTTCTTTTCAACTAAATCATTGTATATTTCTACAATGAATGGAAAAGAAGGATGTGATTCTGACGCAAAAATGATCCTAAAAAAATGTTATCTTTATGATTAGGAAAGATTACCATTTTCTTAGATCTAGGGTTTTAGTTACTATATGTAAATGAAACATCTTTGAATGTCATTCAAGCCTTCAACAAACTACAACTCTTTAATACTGGAACTTGTCTCTTCATTAATGTTATTTTTTTGGCCTATAATCTCTAAACTCTATATACTTTATGGAATTAATGTTTTGATTATACTTAGCTTTTAGAGTATGATTTTTGTGTAGTATAAATTTTGGCAATTTCTACGACCATGTTCTCATTGTTAAGTCTTCTCTGTCACCTTATTTATTATGGAAAAAAATGGTGGACAATTTTTCTATTTTCAATCTCTTTTAATTAGGTGTAAAGTAATAAAATGTTGAGAAATCAATCAAAATGCTTAGAAATTGTGAAGTACAAATCAATCCAAATGTAAATGTTTATAAGTTATAAAATATTTAGGTAGAGGGGAGGGCCCAACTTCACACTCACTATAACTGAACTAGACCTTGCTGGTGATGTCGTGTTGAATTTTGTATCATACATCCTAATGCATCTAAATATTCTCAAGAAGATAAAAGTATATTTCACAAGTGTGTCAAGAATATCACTATCTAAATACCGTTGTCCCAACCTTGAAACTCTCATACTACATTATAATTTAAACCTAACCTGTATAGGGAGCTTGACAACATCGAGCCTAGTTATAGAAGTGGATAAATGTACACGTCTGAAGAATATAAGGGGCATTAGTGGCCTAATAAACCTTAGAACTCTCCAGATAAGTGATTGTATCGAGATAGAGGAGCCCACAAGTTTGGTAGACTTGCATTCCCTCCAAGACATCACAGTAATCAATTATGAAAAATTTATGAAAGAACTCACATCGGAGAAGTCCAAAGGTATACAAAGTTTGAATGAGATGGAGAAATTGAAAACTTTGAATCTTTTTGTAAACAACACATCATCTCTTTAGCCCTTCATTCAAGATATAAAGGTAATCAGAGATATTGCTTAAATTATTCTCATGCACCTACAATATTACAAATATAACGTAATCAAATCTTTATCTTAGTGGTTGAAGATAATGTTTATCTTGTAGAAAGTGATAATATTTATCCCATCAAATGATAATGTTTATCCTAATAAATGATATCCTTTATCTTAGCAAGTGCTGGAAATCTTTCAATTCATTTCATTTTTTAGATAAGAATTTTTCAGCACATGGGAACTTCTATTAGTTTCCAGATTTGGTTTTTTCTTATCCAGTTAAGTCTATAAATTAGAATAGCGTATTGGTCATTATATATGAAAGAAATAACAATATACCGTTCTATAATTTCAGTGCAAATTTTTAAGTGTTTTTATTTGCACTATTTTTTATAACTTCATATTTTTTTATTCAATAATTTTATTGACTGGAGTATTTTGTTGTAGAAATGGTCATGCGAGACGTATGATTCGAGTGACAGAAATTTTTTTAGAATGTTAGAGGATGCATACTTTGGATGCAAGTATCGTATGTCTCATTGTTAACGTATTTTTAAAGATAATTTCTTCCTCCATCCATTTCCCGGGTTCCCCAATCATCCGTACTCATTGGGTTGGTATCTTGCACGTGGGAAATGGGTGGTTGTATGCCTGTGGACAATCTTTTATTTAATTTGGGTTTGTGAGGCTCAGAGACTAAAATGCACACTCATGCTTGAAAACAATCCCCATAAGGAGACACACATGAGCCACGTTTCACATAATATTACAACATCCCCATAAGGAGACACACATAAGCCATATTTCACATGCTATTACAAAATTGCAGGAATTGAATTTATTAGAATGTTCATTTTTATTTATTATATTGTTAATAAAAAATACAAAAGTTAATAAAAATGAAAATAAAAAATAGTTGCATTAAT
The DNA here is from genome assembly GCA_027943335.1 of Chamaecyparis obtusa. Classification (NCBI taxonomy): domain Eukaryota; kingdom Viridiplantae; phylum Streptophyta; class Pinopsida; order Cupressales; family Cupressaceae; genus Chamaecyparis; species Chamaecyparis obtusa. The sequence goes on from BSBK01007950.1 coordinate 54,833, forward strand.
GATATTAAATTTATTTTTTAAAAGCTTTTAATTAATGTTAAATATTAGATTTGTATTTTAAAAGCTTTTAATTAATGTTCAGTATTAAATTTGTATTTTAAAAGCTTTTAATTAATGTTAAGATTTCATGATATGAGATAGAGCCAATTTTGAATTACTATTTGAAAAAGTTAGGTTGTCTATTTCATATAGGAAATATGAAATGATAGTTAAATGATAGTTAGAAGGATAGGATATTATAGAAAATATGAAATGATACTTAAATGATGGTTAGAAGGATAGGGTATTATAGGGAAAGATAAGGAGAAAGAGAGTGAGTAAGATGAATAACATAAAGAGAAAAGAGAAATAGGGTAGTATAGGGAAAGACAAGGGGAAAGAAAGGGGTGGAGAGAGTGATTAAGATGAATAATATAAAGAGAATTTTTGATATAGGGAAAGAAAGGGGTGATGAGAGAGAGTAAAATGAATAATATAAAGAGATAATTTTGATTTATCATGTAGAAGGCATAGGAGAGAAATTTTGATTTATCATGTAGAAGGTTGGGGAGGTATTGAAATTAGGGTCAGAGTAAGATGGAGAGGAAGAGATAGAGCCAATTTTGAATTATTGATTTGAAAAAGTTAGGCTCCTCATTTCATATAGGAAACATAGTTAAATGAGTAGTGTTGAATTAAGATTCTAGGGTTCTATATAATTAGAGTAATGGTTAAAGTTAGGTTAGGGTTCAATTAGACAAATTAGAGTTACATATAGGGTTACACTGTGTGAGTTGCCTTATATAACACTATCGGTGTAACCCTTGCACCCTTCGAAGGTGCAAGTGCTAGTTAATAATAAAAGTGAAACATGTTTACAATGTGAATAAATAAAAATTTATGGAGTGTTGCATCTCTTAAATCAAATACATAAATAATATGAAACAGCTACCAAGTGGAGATAATTGAATTGAACAATGAAAGATGAGGTGGCACATAAGGTAAAGATATTTGGTTGAGTTGTGTGGGGCTTTGACAGTAACAAGGACAACTCTTTTTTTTTTTTTTGACAAAAATGAATGGCTTGAATCATTTGTACCATCTTGCGAAATTCCACACCTCAATTTTATTTATTTTAGATTTTGCATTTATAATCAATTTTTAATTTTATATACTTCTTATTACAAATAGAAGTTTCTATTTTTATAATATTATTGAATTAAAATATTTTCTAAATGAATTTATTTTCTAATTTTATATTTTATATATTATATGTATAATGTTTAATATATGCATTATAATTATATTAATAAAATATTTAAATTTAAAATAATTTATTAATTTATTAACTTCAGGAGGACATCATAAATGAATTTCCAATTAACTTTATCATAAGCTTTAGAAATATTAAGTTTAAGTGCCATACCGAGGTTTCTACTCATGTCCATTGAGTGGATTATCTCATGGGTAGTGATAGCCACATCTAGAATCTTTATTTTTCTTAAAATCTAAAATAAAAGATATTAAAATGATCAAATCCTCATTAAAATAAATTCAAATGATAAATAAGAGTCACCCTCAAATATTAAATGATAAAAAGTAGGTAAAGGAAATCAAGTGGAGAAAAGAATTTTCTCCATTTTTTCCAAAGTGAAAGGAAAGCATTTCACTTTTCCTACTCTTTTGTCTTAAATTGGTCAAACCAACCAGTTTTGTCGCATGTAGAACAAAATTCTAGTAAAAATAGAAGTTACGACTCCAAGAATAGACACAAGCATGTGCAGATCATCTTCATGAAAGATAGAGAGATTGTAAGACCCTTATCCATGCCCTAGTTTCTCGCAATTTTGTGATCCTAGGTAGAGGTGGGAGACTATGAGTCTTCCAATGGGTGACAAGTAACCTTTCTTGAAATAGTTTGACTCCAAGTTGGAACACCGCCATGCTATTCATTTTAGAATCTCTAAAAATCTTGTTGTTGCGTTCCTTCCATAGGGACCAATAGAAGATTGGCAGGGCCTAATTCCACATGAGCTTTATCAAAGGGTGGTGGGAAGGTGAGAGCCAGTTGTTGAAACAATCACAGATATCCTTATTAGGGACCCACTAGAAGCAAAGACGGGATAAGATCTACTGCCACACCTCAGTCGCAAAATCACAGTGAATAAATAAGTGGTTTATGGTCTCCTCCTTTTTCTTATATAAGAAGCATCTATTGGCAATACTAAACCCCCTCTTAGTGAGGTTGTCCAAAGTGATAATTTTACCATGAAGCACCATCCACTAGAAAAAATTAACCTTAGGGATAATTTGTGGTTGCCACACTTTTTTCCAATAAGTAGTGTTAGCAATCTCCGTGATGAGCTGATTATAAGTAGATTTGACTATGAACCCACTATGTTGGGTGTGACGCCATAGGAGTCTATCAAGCCTATCAGACAGGGGGATACAAATAGAGTGGATTAAGGTGTTAAGGTTTGTAGCCATATTAAGGTGTTAAGGTGGACAGAGTGAATATCGATCCATCTTCCATTTGTTATAAAGTTGGAGACCAAGCTGCAAACCCCACGGGTAAGAATGTTTCTTAGTTGGGAGAAATGAGTGGAGGCAAGAATACCATCCAGTAACCATGGGTCCTCCCAGAGCCTAATATCCCTACTATTGCCCAATTTTCATAGGGTCCCTTTCTCTAGAATACATTTATTCTTAAGAATATTGTTCCAGATTTTAGAACCTCTCAAATGTCCCTTTTTCATAAAGAGCTTATAGAAATGACCTCCATCAAGGTATTTAGCCTCCATAATTTTGCACCAGTTAGTAGAACCCGAGACCAAGGTCCAAGATAACTTTGATAGCAGGGCTCTATTGAGATTGTTAATTCTTCTTAGCCCAAGTCCCCCCAAGTGCTTAGGGAGGAAGAATTTTTCTCAGCTGACCAAAGGGAGTCTCCTCCTTTCCTCAGAGCCTGACCAAAGGAAGGTTCACTAAATCTTTTCCAATTTGTTAGCCATGACACCAAAATTTTTTAAAATACTAAGGAAATAGACAGGAATAACTTGAAGAGAAGCAGCAAGGAGTTGGAGCTTACTAGTGCTACTAAGTAGTTTACCTTTCCACCCGGCCAGCTTCTTTTGGGTTCTCTCAAGATTGGAGTTCCAAAACTCATTCTTCACATCTTTGACTGTAAGAGGGCGGCCCAGGTAAGTCCTAGGGAGAAAATAAGCCTGACAACCAATAATTCTTAAAATCATTTTTTGAACCATTGGTTCAATGTTGAAGAAGAATAATTAGCTTTTGTGATAGTTAATGTGTTGACCAAATATTGTAGCATATTTGTCTAGCATAATTTTCCACACCCAGGCTTCCAAAATTGAGGAGGTGCTGAAGAAGGTGTCATACACAAACTACAGTAGAACTTCAAGAGGAAGGCTGGAAGGAGGTTTGACACCCTCAATTTCTCTAGAATGTGCTAGGTGCATCATGTTACGACCCAATAGCTCAACTAGAAGGATAAAGAGATAGGGTGATAGAGGGTCTCCCTGGCGAAGACCCTTGGTAGGAGAAAATTTAGTACTTGGTTTGCCATTGAGAAGCATAGAGAATCTGGCAGTTTTGGTACAGGCTTTGATCAAAGTAATGAAGTCTTGAGAAAACCCAAAGGCTACAAGGACCTTATAGAGGAAGGTCTAATTAAATTTATCATAAGCTTTGGAAATTTCAAGCTTGAGAGCCATACCAGCAGCCTTGCTATGATAGATAGAGTGCAGGATTTCATGAGTTGTGATCGTTGCATCCAAGATTTGTCTACCAGGGACAAAACCTTTCTGATTAGGATTAATGACTTTACTAAGAAGAGGTTTGATTCTGTTGACCATAATCTTAGAGAAGACCTTATACAGAGTATTACAAAGACTAATGGGTCTGAAATCCTCCATAGTTTTGGGTTTAGCACACTTGGGCACAAGGACAATGAAGGTGTCATTGAATTGTTTGAGAATTTTCTTAGTCCTGAAGAAGTCCTGAGCTGCGAGAGTCACATCATATCCTACAATATCCCATAATTCTTGAAAAAAGGCTAGGGGAAAGCCATTAGGGCCAGGGGCTTTGAAGGGTCCCATGGAGAACACAGCCTTACGGACCTTGTCATCAGTGACTTTGGAAAGAAGGGAGCTATTGTTAGCGTTAGTGATCACATTCAACAAAATAGAGGTAAGTTAATTTTGGAGGATTTCAACATTCCTAGTATTCATGTCAGCAAAGGAGTTAACAAAGTGGTCTGTAGCTAAATTCCCTAGTAGAGTGGGGTCAGAGATTTCATTCCCCCTATTATCAATAAGGGTCCTGACAGAGTTGTGTCTCTTCTGCTTACAGGCAGATTGGTGGAAGAAAGTAGTGTTCCTATCTCCCTCTTTAAGCCACAACACTCTGGACCTCTGCTTCCAGAAAACTTCCTCATTAGCAAAAGTTGTCTTCCACTTTTTTTTGGTGTCTTCCTCCTCATTGAGTAAGTTGGTTGATAAGTTCCTAGTTACCATCAGACCTTGGAGGGTATCTAGTTTCTCAGCTAGAGCTTTCTTTGTATGAAAGACATCTCCAAAAGTGGTTTTTCTCCATCCTTTAACAGCTCCCCTGATAATTTCTAGTTTAGAGGCCACTCTAAACATGGCCATGCCCTTGATCAGAGTAAACCACCATTGCTAGATCCTATCCCAGAAGTTGGGGTGCAAAGTCCACATGATTTCATATCTGAAGGGTGCAGGGTAGGGATACTTCCCATCCATCCACTTGAGCATAAGGGGGTTGTGATCAGAGGCGATTCTAGGGAGGCTAGTGAGAGAGCAGGAAGGACCCAAATCCTAGGACGAAGATATTAGGACCCTATCCAGTCGCACCTAGATGAGGTGGTTGCCCTTCCTATTGTTAGTCCAAGTGAAGGGGTTTCCTTTAATATCCACATCATGGAGACCATTGAAGATGACAAAGTGAGCCAGGTCCCCCATGCTTTCTGTGAAGTCCATAATGCCCCCACACTTTTCAAAAGGGTAAAGAGGGGAATTAAAGACCCCTGCCACCAAAAAGTTAGAATTCTAAAGAGGGAGAAAAGAGGACAAAAGCTCCTTCCAAACATCCTTTCTACCCTACCTGGAGTTCAGAGCATAGATATGAAAATAGTGCAAAGTAGTCACCTTGGAAGTGAAAGAAACATCTAGATAGTGTTGGGAGAAGCTGAGGGCATTCCCAATAACTTTAGGTAGGTTCCAGAGAGTAGCAATCCCTCTAGAGGCCCCACTAGCCATAGAATAGAAGAACATGGCCCCAGGTCATAACTGTCCCACAAGAGAATCAAAATTACCGTAGGTCATTTTAAATTCTTGTAAAAGGAGAATATCAAATCTATAATCCATAATGTACTACTTAATAACAAATTGTTTCTAGGGATTGTTTAAGCCCCGAATAGTCCAGGAGAAAAAAATCATTTCTTACCTTTGTGAGGTCAAGGGTTTGTTGCCTTCCAACAACAATCTCCTTTGTTGTGCTCCTCTATTGTCTTACCCTGTCAGATGGGCGCCCTGGTTTTGTGTCGACTCCAACATCAACTTTTTTTTTCCTTATTTTCTTGTCTTGGATTTTCCATTCTCCATCTTCACTCTTCAAAGTCTCAGCCGACTTCACCGGGGTACTGCAAGTAGCCTGTTGAGGGCTAGAATCATAGCTATTAAGGACCACTTCCATCACAGGGGCACCTACAAGTTCCAAGACTAGTGTTTCAAGTAGTGAACCTATACTACTCATGAGCATCTGATCATCATGGCCGTGTTTAGTAACCGAGTCACATTGGGGGGAGCAAGCTCCTTTCTCAATAGAAACTCCACCCACATGTATTTCACCTTCTTCCAACTGACTATTCAAGGAGACAACCTCCAGCAAGGTGGGGTTGTCAGTCATTGCATAAATTTCCAAATCAACAGCATGTGTTGCTAGAGCTGCAACATCTATGGGCTTTAGGGGGGAAGGGGCAATGATTCCCTTGAGGTTTGGCTCCAGGCTAGCTTGGTGCCTTGCAGTGCTTCCTAGTGTGCCCCTTATTATTTCAATCTTGACAAAAAAGGGTAGCATTTTTATAAACGATGGCTTGAGACCATTTCCCTAGTTTGGACTTGAAGACAACAAAATTTGGGAGTGTCTTGTTAATGGGGACATTAACACAGAAACAAGAAAATACAAGACAAGACTTCGACAGGGTGATCAAGTTAGTAGAAATATAATTCCCAAAGGAGTTCCCTATCAATTTGAAGACCTGCTCATCCCAAAAATCAAGTGGGAGACCTAGGAGATGGATCCAAATAGGGGCCGTCTTATTAAGGTCAGCAGAAGGGTTGAAACCAGGCTTCCACTTAGCCATAGTGTGGAGATGCTTACCATACAACTAGGAACCTGGGAGGATGAGGGATAGGTCCTCAGCCGTCGTGAATCTGAAAAGAAAGAGACCACCTGGCATTGTTGAAGTCACCACACTACCTTTCAACTTCCAATTGAGTCCCACCCATTTCCTCACCATATCGATGGTGGGTCTGAAGTTGAAGAAGCGTCCAACCAAAACAAGATGGAACTCTTCCATAGTTCTATCAACAATGGAGTCAGGGAGAAGGATTTTTGTGCCTTCATGCATAATATTAGTCACACACAAAGGGGGTTTGACCTTAGCATTTTATGTTCCCACAAGTGCACCTTTCCAGTTTGGCTTGGGCCTAGGGGGAAGCAGTGAATCCAAGGACTCTGACCGGGGAATAGTGATAGAGTCAAATAGGGGTTGAACGGGCTATTGCAAAGGAGGGTCACCAGGGGGAGGAGGAGGGGGTTCCTCTCCAGGAGCGTCCGCCATGGGAGGGAATATTTTAAAATTCAAAAGCGTGCCCAAGTTGCAGAGTGACAAGGGAGTTGGTGATTAGCATATGCTTTTGTTATTGTTTTCAAGAACGTCAAACTCTCTATTGTTAGATTATCATTTACCATATTTAAATATAGATTAAAAATTACAAGGGAATCGTTTGCGTTCTCACCAACGTTCACAAAGGCTAAGAATTCATTAATTTTATTTACCTCTACAAATTGGTTATCATCTCTTGTCTTATTTCAAAAATGTAGTTTGATCTTCTCCTTTAAGGATTTCCTTGTATGGTGGGGGAAAATAATTATAGATTAGGCAGATATTGTGTGAAAAATTAGACTTAGATGTTGTGTGAACATTGGTGAGAACGATAAGTTTAATGTGTATTATTGATGATAGAAGATTAAAATGTGCATCAATTGGAATTAAGAAGATTAAAAGCTAGTGAACAAAATCTTGATACACAAATCCCTATTATAGACTGATTTCAAGAACCTATTTTGGTTTCCTTATTTACTTTGAGTCTTTTTCTTTCTGAAGACTTGATCAGTCTCTGTTGTTTTCATTTTGAGAAGATACTATTCTTCTTTCCAAAAGTGATCTCAAAGAAATGAGATATCTTAGCAATGTAATGTTTGCAATTGCAGATGTTATGAAATATCACTAGGTTTGAAAATAATCTAATTAAATAAATTGAAAATAAATTATATACAATAATTAATGATAGTTGATATTGATAATTTAAAAATAAATATTAATTTTGAGAATTCGATTAAAAAGGAAAAATGGGAACAGTTAATATTCTAATAAAAATATTATTTAATAAAATCAAGAAAACAAAGAATAAATTCAATAAGAAAATATAAAATTCAACTAAAACTTCACAATAAAACATTCATGCTTTATTCAAAAATAAAAGCTACAACCATAGCTGTAGTTTCAAAGCTATTGGAGTACTCTAAAAGGGTCTTATTTTTACACAAATATAAGACTTGTGATTGATGAACCCCCCCTGAATAAGTCTGAAATTATTCATTCTTAACTTTTTATTATGATGTTTAATTTAGATAAGAATTGGTACGTCTAATAACATAAATAAATTAATTAAAAATTAATTTTTTATATAACTTAGATAAGTCAAATAAATTATGTACAAGTTAAATTAACTAATAATAATTGGCATTGATAATTTAGAAATAAAGGTTAGTTTTAAGAATACAATTAAAAAGGAAAGATGTGGTCATCTAATATTCTAATACAAATATTATTTAATAGAATCAAGGAAATAAAGAATAAAATATTATAGGCAAAGAATCACAAAGATATGAAGTTTAATAATGTCTAAGAAATCTACAGAACAATGATACCATGAAAAAAATAAAGAATAGGTAATTTGAGGAGCCTAAACTAATGAATTGTTATTAAATTCACCAAATATTACGTCCCTACACATAGATCTCATTCTCATTATGATTTCTAACTAAAATTAATCCCAGGTGACGTTCTTCAAGATATGTACAAAAGTAACATTGATATCTATAAAATAAATAATATATATTAAACAAATAAAAAGTTAATAATAGTGATGATGGTCATCCTTTGTGCCATCTCCCCCATGTCAATCACTTATGTAGTTTTTACTATGGAAAAAAAAAGAAACAAAAAAAACCCATTTTAGATATAAATGAAAAGGGAAAATGATGGACACAGAGTAATGGTGTAGGTAAGTGTGTCATTGAAGGGGAAGATGAAGCTTATCGTGCCATTTTTTATCATGGTTTCATTCTATCATCGTTTATGGGGTCTTTGGGATGCAAATAGGGGTGAGCAAAAAAAAATCATTATGACTATTGTAATAGACACACATGTAAAAATGTTAGGGTAAGGAGAGTTCACAAAGGCTTCATTAAAATAGGCTTAGATAAATACAATTTATTGGAATACCATGAGGAAATGATAGAAATGAAATGGATTAATTGAAAAGGCTTTATAAAATCTCAAGTGAAACATCGTTAGTAGTTGTAAAAATACTAAATTACATGTTTGATTGTGTCATCTTGCAAAAGAGCTTCTAAATAAGTTATGGACTTTCATCAGGCCAAAAATATGAAGAAACATTAGGTGACAACATAGAGAGAGAGGATGAGAGATGGAAAGGAGGGACTATACTCTCCTTTGAAGCAAGTTCAATTTCAAAGGAAGGAAAGATACATATAAGATCTATTCTTGATAACTATTTTTTACCTTTCAAAATGAAGTTAACTTTTAAAATAATTGTCATTTAAATTTGAACTTATATTATATCTGATTTAAAACATTTAATTATTTCATAAGGTAAATATTTTTGGTTGAGTCATGTGGGGCTTTGACGGTAACAATGACAACTCTTTCTTTCTTTTTTTAAAAATTTATTTATAAAAATGAAGTGAATCATTTGTATTGTCTTGCGAAATTCCACACCTTGATCTCTTCAATCAAGCTGCTTTCTCTCATAATTTTTTTCTAGTGTTATATGAAAAGTAGAGAAAAGCCTTTTCCTTTTCATATTTAAAGTTTTGAAGGCTGACTCACATACAATAATAATAATGCCAAGATTTATCCTTGTCTTGAAATCAATATTTTTACTTTTGAAGTGTAAATAGACATTTAAATTTATCAACAAGCACTCAAAATTTGTTATGGGTAATTTACTATTTTATTTAATAATAAAAATACATGTGAGTTGTATCATAAATTATGTTATTTTATAATATATAAATTTTTATATATGCTTCTAATTTGATTATTATATATGTTTCACATTAATTTAAAATAAAATATGTGTTTTAAAAAAGTGTTTTACTAATTTAATATACATGTTTTTTTATATTATTTATTATATATTTATATTAATTTAGATATTTTTTAAAAATAAAATATATGAGTATTTTATATACTTTTTATTACAAATAGAAGTTTCTATTTGTATAATATTATTGAATTAAAATATTTTACAAATAAATTTATTTTTTAATTTTATATTTTATATATTATATGTATTATGTTTAATATATGTATTATAATTATATTGATAAAATATTTAAATTTAAAATAATTTATTAATTTATTTTTATATTAATATTTTGACAATCAATATTTTTTTTAAAATTTAAAATAAAAGATATTAAAATGATCAAACCCTCATAAAAAAAAATAATATGACAAATAAGAGTGAAATGATAAAAAGTAAGTCGAGAATCAGATGGTAAAAGAAATCAAGTGAAAAAAAATCTCGAGTACAAATTTTCTCCGTTTTTCCCAAAGCGAAAGAAAAGCATTTCACTTTTCCTACTCTTTTGTCTTAAACTGGTCAAACCAACCAGTTTTCTCGCACGCAGAAGAAAATTCCAGTAAAGGAGTCCAAGAATAGACAGAAGCATGTGCCCTCACTTCATTCAACATTTGTGGAGAAAATTGTATTCCAATTTATGGAAAACGGGAGGGATCAACTTCAGCCCTCACTTTATGCAAGGCAGAAAAAACAAGTCACTCTACTCTTCAAGTTTTTCGAGTTTTTTTCGGAGGAGGAAACGCGCCGAAGAAAATAAGTCGCTCTACAAATTTTCCGATGTTTTTTGGACGGATTTGTAGACTAATTATATTAACTTAAAATAACATTATACAAAATATAGTCTTAAAGGAAGGAGAAAAGCATTTCACTTTTCATTATGCGCTAAACAGCTTGTGACAGATCATCTCTACCACAACTTTCTTATGACAAGTGAAACACAAATGGAAGGCGGAGAAATCGCAAGTCATTTCAACGTGGAAAATGGGAGAAATTGTGTTTCGTTGCGCCTCGATCAATGGATTCTCTTTTCTACTCTACTTTGAACGCCAGCAAGCTAGTCACACAACAAACTTTCTTATCACAAATTTAAAAGCGAACTCAACTGGATCATACCAGTTATTCCATTTTGTTTCTGGTGTTTACGTGGGCAAGCTAAGAATGAAGATGGTGATGATGCTTCCTCTGCTACTCTTTCTCTGTCTTTCTACGCATATGATGCCTGCTCATTCTGCACAGCCTTCTTATCATTCTGATGAACATGCTCTCCTCGCTTTCGAAGCTGCTGTCTCTGTCGATCCCTTCAATTTCTTCCTCCATTGGTCTCCCAATCACTCCTTCTGTACTTGGCCTGCCATTACCTGCTCTTCTCATCGACAGCGCGTGGTTTCCTTGAATCTCACAAATATGGGATTAGTTGGAACTATTTCTCCCTTCCTTGGAAATCTTTCCTTCCTTAGAGTACTTGATCTAAAACGTAATAGCTTTGAGGGCCATATTCCATATCAGCTTGGAAGGCTCTTTCGCTTGAGATGGCTTCGCCTGTCTTTTAACAACTTAAGTGGAAGTATTCCCCCTGAGTTTAGTTTTCTTTCAAATTTAGAAACCATAGCATTAGCACGAAACACATTGACAGGTATTATCCCACCTTTCTTAGGAAACATGTCTTTTCTAAGAATACTTGATTTGTCCGAAAATACACTCCATGGTGGTATTCCTGCTGAGTTGGGTATGCTTAGCCAGCTAAACTGGCTTAGTCTTGGCATAAACAACTTTATAGGGTCCTTCCCCCTTGCCCTTTTGAATTGCTCTCGTCTCCAAACTTTGGAGCTCTGTGATTGCAACTTAAACGGTCCGATTCCATGGGAAATTGGAAGGCTGTCAGAGTTGCGACAAGTGGTATTGTGGCAAAATCAACTCAGTGGAGAAATACCCCGCTCGGTGGGGAATTGGACTCAGCTGGAAGAGCTGGAGTTGGAGATCAACCGAGCGGTACAGTGCCTCTGGAATTTGGTAATATGCAGAAGTTGAGATCGTTAAATTTGTGGGGGAATCAATTTGTGAGTGGAAGCAATGGTTTGTCTATTCTAACAGTGTTAACTAATTGCTCCAGCTTGAAAAGCCTTTCATTGTCAGATAATCATCTCACTGGTGTCTTGCCCACTTCAGTTGGTTGTCTTTCAAGTTCACTCTCATTTTTAGCTTTGGAATCAAATGAAATTGGGGGAAATATACCAGATGAAATGGGTAACCTCACAAGCTTGCGACTATTAAGTCTGGTTGCAAACCGATTGAATGGGATCATTCCATCTGCACTCGGTAAACTTCGAAATCTGGAAAGATTACATCTGGACAAAAACAATTTACACGGAAGAATTCCAGATAGTCTTGGCGAGCTTCCACAATTGAGAAAACTTTCCCTTCATCACAATCAACTATCAGGCAAAATACCTGCTAGTTTAGGGAGTTGTCAGACATAGGAGGCGGTGGACTTTGCACACAACAAACTAAAAGGAAATATACCTCCTGAAGTTTCAGGTCTTCCGAATTTTCTATTTTTTTAGATTTTTCCAACAATTTCTTCCAAGGTTCTATTTTGGAAATGAGCAAAATGGTTATGGTTCTAGCTATAGATGTTTTTCAAAATAATTTTTTGGGTGTCATTCCTGGTGCACTAGCAAGCTGCAAGGTCTATATAAATGAGATAGTTGATTGATTAAATACAATCAGAGGTGCATTTCTTGATACCTTTAATACTCTTCATTTACCAATAGACATATCACTTTTTCTTGAGAATACAAGAGCTATAAACATAGATGGTTCAGGGATCAATGGAGGTTCATCTACATCTACTTCCTAGGTTTCTGTAAATATTGTTATTTTGTTTGCTAGCCAACTAGATAATAATAATGTCTATGTGTTGTATTTTGTAGTAGATAGTATATTGTGAGGAGCTTAAATAATGTTTAGATTGTCATACTTACAATATATAGAAGATTGAGACACTATATATCGCTCATTTAAAATTGTGAACATAAAGGAGATATGCATGTTGTTTATTTTTAGTTTTATTAATTATTCAATATTAACATTTTATAATATTAATAATTTTATTTTATAATTGAAAACTTATTGTAATGGTAAAGTTTGTATAGTTGTTTGTTAGTTTTAAATATTTTCTAGTTATTTTGAGAGAATGTATTAATAAATTTATATATTATAAAATGACACAATTTTTTGTAAAGTTAGCCATTCTTATACATTGCAATCTAATATAATAATTCAAGACTTGTATTTATAAAATGTCTATGTACATCAGCTTTTACATAAGTGGTATCCATCTAGATATGACAATTTGCATAGCCAAGGTGATTTCCATTGTTGTGAACATAATCATTGATTATTTAGAAGTTAAATTCAAATGTTAGTCAATTTTTGCACATTATTTTTTGGTCTTAGGTTGACCAAGGATTAATTTGCATGATTTAGTTGTATGTGCTAATTTATTTAAGGGCATTGAATTATATTCATGTCATATCTTCTTAGCTTTGAAGCATCATTCACATATTATTTGTATTAAGGGAGGCAAACTCTTAATTTTGTGTAGTAACAAAATCTAGATTTTCATGATTATCTTACAAGAATATGTATTCTGGAAGAGTATCACAATTGTTTACCTAATTTTTCAATGAGTTTAACAAATAGAACATGTCCCCTTCTAATATTAATGATAATTTTTTAAAGATGTTTCTAAATATCACTAATCTTAGACATCTAAAATGAGAAGAAAAAATGAATAATTAATAAAGTGAGAAAAGGAGTGGAGAATCACATGTAAAAGATGGTTGAGTCTATCCATAGAAGTTGATAAATCTACAACTATAGATGAGACCTATACTTATATATTGAATCCTAGAAAAAGAACCAATTTAGGATAAAATTTGAAAATTTACAAAGATAGCAAGATGTCATTTACCTTGCATCTCAATATTGGAATCTCACAAAATATGAAGCATGAGTATGAAAGATGACTATGTATGAAAATCCTCCTACCATTGATGTATATAATGCAACACATGCTATTCTTCCAGAGTCAAATTTTACCAGGCTCATACAACAAATGTGCCAAAAATCATAAGCAAATTTTACAATGTTTGAATTTTTCACCATAAATTCAGAGATTTTGAGATCTCCCATGTAATCATTTCATTATGTTCTATTTCACTACTCCATACTCCTCTTCTACGTACCTCAAGAGGTTATAGAAAGAGGCTTTAAACCTGCCATTTGTATTAGCTTCAGGGTTTCTAAAACTTCTTTCAATAAAACTATTTCCTGCAAATTTTCAACCAATGCATTTCAACAATCCATCTTCTGCATCTTGTGATCATGAGCATGGAGATCAATCATAGATTGAAGTATGTGTAGCCTGAAAATAAATTCATTTTGTGCCCCACTTCCTTTTCATTTCATGTGATCATTCTATTTCTTTAATTGACCACTTCTTTAATTATTCTGGTAGATGGGGTGTGTCTTGGCAATGATTCCACATACAATACCCTTCACTTAGTCACAATGATACTATCACTGCTACCATGGCTATCTAAAAATTTTAAGCACCTTGTGAAAATGTCATTTTAATCATTTACTTAAAATGATTTAAATAATAAATATTTTATTTGCACTAGCCTTCTTGACCCCATTTCTGATGAAAGTTGGGTCCCCTAGTGGGCCTAACTTTAAAAAAAAATTGAACTAAAACCATTTTTTAAAATCTCAAACTGCCTAAATATGATCTTATGTTCATTTGGGTGAAAATGACAAAGTGGGTGGCCATTAAAAACTGACTTCTGATACCTTTGCAAGATGACCAAAAATGGTGGATGGTCCTTGGAACTGACTTTGAAACTTGATCAAATATCCTCCTAGAGTTATAAGAATTGAAAGAGATGTTGACTCCTAATATGCAAGTATGGTCGCCAAATTGGATTGCATGATGATATCAAGATTGTCAGATTTTAAATCCCAAAATGGGGCCACTTCAAGTTCTCTGCAAATGTACATACTACCACAAATCTGAAACCTTTCCAAAATGTATATTGAAAAATATTATAGCTCACTCTAAGAGTTTGCCACTTGGCATACTGATTCATTTTAGCACAATGAGTATGTGTGTGAGAATGGTTTGCTTGATTTAATTTCATGTTAATTAAATTACCAAATGACCATCCTAATACCATCTGAGAAAGCAGATGAGTAAACACAATTAATTAAATTTGGATGTAACCTTGAAGAAATATCAAATCC
Source organism: Chamaecyparis obtusa (assembly GCA_027943335.1). Lineage (NCBI taxonomy): Eukaryota > Viridiplantae > Streptophyta > Pinopsida > Cupressales > Cupressaceae > Chamaecyparis > Chamaecyparis obtusa. The sequence goes on from BSBK01007950.1 coordinate 69,835, forward strand.
TCTCCTAAGACTCTGCTCCTAATTATGGAGGTATAATTACATGTACAAAATCCAAAGATTAAATCCATTTATCATGATATCAACTGGATTTAAAATATCAATGTGTAAAGCCCTTTCAGAGAAACTTGTCACTATGCATACTAAAAAATGAATAAATTCGAATTGGATTTGAGCCTAGTAAATGTATCAAACAAGGTCATTGAGGTCTCAAAATAGACATGAGACTAACTAATATGTTTAAAATATAGAAGAACAATCAATTTACCATAAAAATCAACTAGGTGTGAGAAGTAAATCCTCAAAGTGGGCTACTCTGTTAAATCTGGAAAGTATAGAATGTAGACATGTGTTGAGGCCTCAAACTAAGTACATTAAAAACACATCAAAACTAATTGTGAGAAGTTATAATCTACTGAACATTATTAATGATAAGATATTAACATGACCCCAAAAGAATTTTACATGATAATATATAGAGATGAAGTTATTAGCCCTCAAACTAGGCTACTTAGAGAAGCTTTTGCAGGGATGCGCCTAGGTGTTATAATCAAGTTTTCCTCAAAACCACTTCAAATTTATTTAGAATTTGAAGGTGCCAACACAATATATCTTATATTCTATGGAGGTAGAACACCAAAGTAGGCACTTGACTAAGGAAAGTCCTCAAATAAGCCTTAAACATTTTAATTTTACTTTTTTTGTGTAGGCTTGTTAAGGACATTCAATCACATACAGCTTTGCCTATTCTTATTGTTTGTAAATTTTTTATTCTTTTTTATTTGAATTATTTAAATCTCATGTTTTTGTTCTGGTAGATGGAAGATGCTAAAATGACCTTTAATCTACATATATGTTGTAGGTGACATCCAATAAATTATGTCCCTAGTCAATAATTAATTGACCTTCTATTAGGATGGGAGGTTATTTAATAGAAGATTAGTTTCTTCATTAGGATTGTGTATTGAGTTATCTAAACTAAGTTATCATCCCTAATAGAAATAAGTTGTTTTGGTGTTGTTGTTAGAGATGGTGCCAAGGCATATAATTTCTAATATAGTTTGTTTCATTGTTATTTATTTTTATAGCATAATTGTTATCTTTTCAACATTTATACTTTAGCTAGTATAACTTTTAATTAAACACACTCTACTAATAAGTGCAGAGAGACAATTATATACTCAAATACATATGGCATGTAGTGGAGGAGAGATGGACTAGGAAGATTTATTCTCTTTTTCTCAACACAAGATATACTAGATACGAACATTGATCAAGAAGATTCATTTAATTTGATAAGAGATCCAGAAGGGAGAGGGATGATGGTACACTAGGAGAACTTTTCTGGGACCTTGAAGAAAAAGATCCTATGCACCGATCTCATTAAAAATAAAATATGGTTAAAAAAGTTGAGAATCCTGCCGACCCTATTACTTTTAGGTTTCCCATATTATAATGATAGTAATTTGCTTCTCTTAAGAACACACCTCCATCAACTTTGCCTATCTTCTATGGCTTGGTGATATAGATCCTAATGCTTTTCTATTGGAATTTGATGTTTTCTTTCGAAGCTATGATTATACAATGGACACACATAAACTAGAATGATTTCCAGCCACTTTCAAGGATGTTGTTTTAAGGTTTTTTACGAGCCTTGGTAGAAATGAAATCAGTAGCTAGGTAGTAATGAAATAAGATTTATTGTAAAAGTATCAAGATTATTGTAGATGAGGAGACTTAAGGAAGGAGGAAATCTTCAGAATGAATTAGAAAGAATATCAACCATAGAAGACTATATATAAGTATTTTAGTTCACTTTGAAGAAATCTCCACAATGCAAACTTTCCCCTTAGTCCCTAATGCTTATTTTCTTGACATGAGTCAATAATAATTATATTGATGCACTAAATTAGATGGGAGGAGGTGACATAAAATAGTTGACCCTTGAAGACATTTGTAAATTAGCTTAGAAATACCCAAGGTTGATGCTAAAAAGAATAGGAGCACCTAACTATTGCCTACTTCTAAATCTTGAAATGGGTATCTCGCATGGATTTTAATAAAAAGTTGTATCAAGAGAGGGGCAAAGATAGAGAGGGGAAATATAGATAGATGTAGACATAGATAAAAACATATATAGAGAGGAGAAATAAGAATAGAGTGTGTGCATGAGCGCATGCATGCGTGCTTGTGGACCCGTGTGAGTGAGATAAATGGAGATAGATATAAATAGATAGAGAGGGAGAGAGAAATACAAAGTAAATTATATTCTCAAATATCTAAAAAGAAAGAAGCATGTACAAATATGTATATAACATAAATTCTATTTAATTAGATATTTTATTTCACCAGATGCCATCTTACACAAGAAAATTATTACTGGAAATCTTTTCATTTTAGCACCAAAATGTCATTGCTACACATATATTTTGTGCATATGGAACATTAAAGATGAAATTATTCCACCAAATGTTTCACTGTACATGAAAAATATTATAGCCAAACTTCTCTTAGCAGCACCAAAAGATCATCATCTAATATATCTTATATTATCAGCGTAACCATTGCACTTGTGAAAGATTCTAGTACTAGTATAGACCATCTGACTTCTACCAAGTTTTTCACATACATTAATAAAATTAAACAGCTAGTTGGGTGAAAACAAGATTGTTTAAACATCACTGCATGATCGAGGCATTTAAAAAATATATCAGAAGTAACTCAAAAATTGCTCCATGCATGCCAAATAGGCTTAAGTGTGACGATGACCCAATTTATAGTCATAAAGACTAAATTTATTCTCACGTGAAACCCTTCCTCTCCTTAACCAATAGTCCATAAAAATTTGAATTTCTTGTCTTTGTCATATGAGATCTAAACCGCATAAAAGAGATCTCTCAAAAGAATGACCCAAGTGGAAAGTGGCATTGAATATGAAATCCAATGTCATAGAATTGATATCTCAAAAGAATGGTTATTAACATTCACAATAATCTGGATTGCAGGATGAGTCAGATTAAACCCATGATCCAGACTCAGAATGAGATAGAGATAGAGACTCAAAATGAGATGAAAAGACAAATGAGAGAGATACACAAATGTGTGCATGATAGACTCAGAATGTGTAGTTGATAGAAGTAGAATGAGATAGAGACTCAAACTGTGGGCACAATAGAAGTATAATTAGATAAAGACTCAAAATTTGCACAGTAGAGAATATCAATTATGTGATAAAGAACTAATGACATATAATCTCTACCAAAACTTTCCTATGAAAAATTTGAAAGAGAACCCAAGTGGATCATACCAAAAAATTAATTTTTTTTTTGGTGTTTACATGGGTAAGCTAAGAATGAAGATGGTGATGATGCTTCCTTTTCTACTCTTTTTATGTCTTTCTATGATGCCTTCTAATATGACAGAGCTTTTCATTACCTTCTCTCATGGTTTTCAAAGTTGTTGTCTCTATCATTCCATTCAATTTATTCCTCCATTGGTCTCCCAACCACACCTTCTATGGTTTGCCTACCATTACCTACTCTTCTCATCAATAGCATGTGGTTTCCTGGAATGTCACAAATATGGGATTAGTTAGAACTATATCTATCATTTTGGGAAATATTTCCTTCCTTATAGTACTTGATCCGCACAATAGTAGCACTTTGAGGGTTATATCCCATACCATCTTGGAAGGCTCTTTCACTTGAGATGGCTTTGGTTGTCTTTTAACAACTTAAGTGGAAGTATTTCCCATGAGTTTAGTCTTCTTTCAAATTTAGAAGCCATAGGACTAGGAATAAATAAATTCACAGATATTATTCCACCTTTCTTATGGAACATGTCCTTTTTAAGAATCCTTCATTTAGGAAAGAATACACTCCAAGGTGGTATTCATTTTGAGTTGGGTATGCTTTGTTAGCTAAACTACCTTAATCTTGGCATCAACAACTTAATAGGGTACATCCCCCTTTCCCTTTTTAAATTGCACTCTCTCCACCTTTTGAATCTCTCTGATTGCCACTTAAATGACCCAATTCCATGGGAGTTTGGAAGGATTTCATAGTTGCAATATGTGTATTTGTGGGGAAATTGACTCAGTGGAGAAATACCCTACTTGGTGGGGAATCAGACTCAGTTGGCAATGTAGGACTTGGACGACAAAAAAATGAGCAACACAATGCCCTTGGAATTTGGTAATATGTAGAAGCTAATGTGATTTATTTTGTTGATTAATCAATTTGTGAGTGGAAGCAATGGTTTGGATATTTTAACAGTGTTAACTAATTTTTCTATCTTGGAAGAGCTCGATTTGGGAGGTAACCATTGTTACCATAACTGATAACAATGTTGAAGATTATTTATTTGATGTCCAGTTGATGATAAAGATTGACCAAGATTAGAGGGATGGATGATAGTAGAAAGGTCAGATCAGTTATAGTCTTGTCATTGATGTCAAGGAATTGATTTTTGGTTTATATTATTTTTCCATATCATTCAGTAATGATATAAGATGAATTAGTTAAGGAGAAGAAGAAATAAGAAGTTGAGAAGTTGTAGAACTTAAATGGGTAATTGATATAGATCGAACAATGATTAGATTATGTTGGTATAATTTTTTTCTACCTAACATATGATTATGTTAAGTTGGTAAAGCATGATGATGAATATTTGACAATTCGTTAAGATAAGTTGTTTTGGCTACTGAGAAGATATGTCACTCGGTAAGGTAAAGGTAAAAAGATAGGTCACTCGATAAAGAAGAAAGGTTTAGGCACCAAGCAAGTTAACAAAAATTCTAATGGAGAACACCAAGTAGTGAAAAGATATTAAATACAGATGTAATCAACATTTAATGGCTATCTATGATGATTTGGATGATTATGTTGATGAGGAGAGTTAGTTACAAGAGATCTACAGTTATGAAAATTCAAGGTGAAGATCCATGGAAAGATCTAAGTGGCAAAAAGAAATGGAACAAGTTTATAGAAAAGTTCAAGTTCCTAGGTGAAAATAAAATGTGTTACCGAGATTCAAATTCATGGTATAATGAATTGAACAGTCAAGATTTATTAAAGGAAAACATAATAGATGAGATTAAGAGGCAAAAAATGTCTATATAAAGGATGAATTTTTATGGAAAAATGGCTGGCAAATTGAACAGTTGAAGAGTTACCGACTATTGTAGAGAAGAAGGAATAGAGAGATTTTAAGTGGGAAAAGAAGGATTTGATGAAGTGTTGATGTGAATGGACAATGAAGAATTGAATTGAATATTGAAGAGTTCACACAGATTTGATTGAAGAAATATAGTTGCAAATTTTTAGGTCAATTTTACTATTGTTTCTTACTAGCATTTGTAATAGAGAAATCTCTTAATAGATTAGACCTAACAGTCTTATTGTAAAATCCTTGAGAAAGGTGAAATTCTAAAGAGTGTTTAAAGCCCTCTAATAAGCCCACTCCTAACATGGTGAAGATCCTAATAGATCTGAGGTAAATCCCTTAACTGGGTCACACCTAACAATGTGTATTGTAATCTTTAACTAGATTGGCTCTTAACCAGGTGAACTTCAGAAGAGTATTTTCTTACCGGGTGAGAATTCCCACAGTAGTTTTTTCCAAAGATCATTTTTATGTTGAATATTGGTGTTACATGTTTTCAATGATTTATGTGAATGATTTACTGATTGTTATAGTTTATTTACCATTGTCGGTAAATAGTTACTATGTTGTTACCAGGCTACTACCGAGTTAATCAGAGAAAAAATTAAAAATATATTTTTTATCAGGGATTACTGATTCACCCCCCCACTCTCTATAATCCAATGATTGGTATCAGAGATAAGTATTCTGATGGGATAAGTTTAAAAGACTTGAGTAAAAGATCCGAAGATGTATAAGAGAGAAGTACCTAAGTTAGACAAGGAAATTTTTCTACATGGAAAAGCAAAATGAGATTGTATCTATCTGGGATTGGAAATTATACACTACACCTAATTGATAATGACTACACTCCACCACCTACTATACCTTTGATAGTTGATTAAATGAGAGAAAGGCAAGAACACAACTCGATTATGATAGGGATTGCTTCTTCCCTCTTTGATGTTGAATTCAATGATATTGAGGATTGTCTTAATTCAAAATAAATGTGGTATGAACTTACACTTATCTATGGAAGATATCAACATGTGCAAAAAGATAAGGTTGACAGTCTAAGAGGAAAGTATGACGAAATGAGGATGAAAGATGAAGAGAACATCACACAATATAGCAACAAAATTAAGGAAGTTGTGAGTGTCATCAGAGGTGCAGGTGGATCACTGACTAATGAAGAAGTGGTAAGTAAAATATTGGGAAATATATCTTCTAAATATTCTATTAGAGTATCTCCAATTCAGGAATTGTGATCTATATTGAACAATAGTGTTAGTCTCGAAGCCCCAATTGGTAAGTTGATTGCATTTGAGATAAGTAATTATGGTAATATTCTATCGACTATTGAGATCACCTTCAAGTCATCCATGAGAATTGGAACATCAAGAAGAGAAAAGAAAGTCAAAGAAATTCATATGGAAATGAGTATGACAGTATTATGAATGAAGAGGAAGAACAAGAGGAATTTGAAGAGTTGTTGGCTAATCGACTACCTAGAGATAAAGGAAAGTATAAAATCAAGTTACCATTGAAAATTTTCAATTGTAATAAGATTGGAAATATTGCATCTAGATATCCTAACAATGATAGGAATGATAAGAATGATAAAAGAGATAATGAACACCGAAGATTCAAATAGTTTAAGGAAAAAGTTACTTGAAGTCTTGCTACCTAGATGAGGAAGGTGTAACTGATGATGAATCTGATGATACCAAGGAAGGATATAAATTTTTATTTGTTATTATAAAGGAAGAATCAGATGAGAAAAATTATGAAGATAAAAAAGAACTTATTTCTCATGTAAGTAATCTAGATCCTTAGATTATTGATAGTGGTTGTTCACATCATATGACTGGTGATATTGACAATTTTGAGAACCTAGAAGAATATGATGGAGGATTTGTCACATTTGGAAATGGTGATCATGCACTGTGAAAGGTAAAGTATCTATTTTTTTAAATGAGAAGATGAAATATAATAATGCATATTGGGTTAGAGGATTGAATTATAATCTGTTAAGTGTTGCACAAATGAACAATACTAGCCATCGATTGGAATTTCAGAACATAAAATTTAAGATCTATGGTGTTGATAGATATCTAATTGGAACTAGAGGACAATCAAGAGGTAATTTATTTTATCTTCATACTAATTGATGTAGGAGAATCTCGGGTCCTTGGCAATCCTGTGTCACCAAAAATATATTTTTGTTTGTCTGTGTTGCTCGGTTCCTGCTTTCACCGAGTTGGTTCGGTGTTGCTCGATTTCCTTTGTTTGCCAATGTTGGTTAGTTTTCTCTCACGTGCTCAGTAATTTGTAATGACCCTTACCAATAGGATCACTAAAACTTCCCAATCTGACTGTGACAATTAGTCAAACAGTTGGCATGCACCGAATGGTTTGGTTCCAATGTTGTGTTTCAAGTGATAATAGCTCTTAGGCACCAAATGCAATTGTAATAACAATGCCAATATAATAATGTAATGAACTGCAATGGATCTCTAAACAATGTAAAGTCTCAACATATCAAGAACTCACTAATTCTGATTGCTATCTCCCGAATGTATGGACTGGTATAACTGATCCCTTTGGTTTGAATTGACCATGAAGGTTCTTTACATCCACTAGACTCAATTACAAATTATGCAATGCAAATAGGGACTGAATTATTAATGACTGTTCTGTGCACAATATAGCATAACAAGTGACTGTTTTCAGATTATAATGACTGCTGTCATATTCAGATTACAAAGCAATGAATGACTGTTTTTGAAGACTAGTATTTGAGCAAATTTATGGACTGTACTTGTGGACAAATAACTGCTACACCATATCAGATTCGTATGACTGTCCTAATATGCATAATTATTACATGGAACCCTTGTCTATGCATTGAACCATATATCCAGTTTGTATGGACTGTCATTACAATATATTGGCATCAATATGAAACCCTAGTTCAAGACAATGCAATGAACAATGACCAAGTATGGGACTGTAATTCTGAGACTGTTTTGACTACCGAATCTGATCATACTAATAGCAGTGACTGTAACAGCAAATTGACATAACAAATTGACAAGTTTCCAATGTAAAAACCTGGTGATTGTTGTTCTTGTTGAAGACCACCCTTGATGATGTCCAAACGCTGATGGTGACCTCCAATGCTGCCCCAAAATAACCCCCAAACTCGCTGATGATGTCATTGTTTGCAGGGCCGTACGGTACTGTCCTGGGCATCAGCAATATAAAATAAATGCCAATGTTTCAAGATCCCAAATTTGTATGGAAAGGGGCGCCTAGGGTTCTACTACAACCCTATAAATTTATAAAATATTTCGCCAAGCCAAATAGGAGATATGAGCAAAAACGTGGGTCCAAACCCTAGACTGGCAGTCTGAAAAATATGCAGAAATTGTCTTTAAACCCTTGCCAATCAATCCACTGCTGCTAGGGCATAAACAAACCCTTATTTCCTCCGTAGTAAACCCTCGAAATCTGTATCTCGATGAAGTCCAAGTGAGATGGCTGAATACCAACTCCTCAATGCAACAATTCAAGTGATATTTCACACCCTCAAAGTTGCCAATCCAAGGGAGTGATTCGTTCCCAAAGACTGAATACTGATTTGCAGATCCAAACCCACAAATGTCTTCACAATGAAGACGTAAAAGAGATATCATAAACCAAGCATGTTCAAATGAGAGGCCTAGCCCTCTATTTATTCACTTTTTCTGGAACTTCTAGAACTCTCCTTTATAAAATCTCATTAAAAAGAACTTTTTATAATAAAATAATATTATAAATCAAAAAGTGCAACTCAACTTAAAATTAGAACATGTAGGCCCCGATAACTTATAATAATAAAATATAACCTCTTAAACTTCTCCAAAAGCCAATATAACCATCTGATCTGCAAAAATGACTCTCTCTCTCCACCATTTGCCTACGAGAGTCAAGGATAGGCAAATCCGACATGCTAAATGAGGTCAACCAAAAAGGGGACATGACAGTCCGCCCCTCCTGAAATTGCTTGTCCCCAAGCAATGGCTAAACAATGAACCCATCAATCCTCCTGGATCCCAAATGAAGTCAAGAACTGTACTACAGTCAACCAACGCAAGCTCCTGCAATAACCTCTGCGATATAACCAAGAGGAATCCATGAATGTATCGTGAACCACTGCTCAACTGTACTCTAACCCCATAACTGCCACAGTCAGGAACCCACGAGATGCCAACTCTGAAAATATCAGAACTCAAGTGGAGAGGACAACTGAAACTCCCAACATAGCAAATATCCTCAACACATCCCACTGACAATCCAGCTCTATAATGATGAATACTCCGAAAGGGAACTGCACCGAGTGCGGAGAATCCACACACTATACACCAACTGTAGTCAACATATCTCTGCATATTACCAACCATGCTGGTATCACCATAACTCCCATGCTCTGCTAGCGGCCGATAGGCATCATACAATAGATAGCAGTCACTCAAAAAAAATTTGTCTGCCATCTCCTCCATACATGACTCATAAGCAAGCTGATAAACATACCCTGAGATATAATACCAATAAAAAGAACCAACCAGCTCATCCTGCAAACGTGATACAACCGACTGTGACTGATCATTAGCTAAGTCAGAAGATGACATAGCCAAGGGAGTGAAAACAAGAACAACGGATGAATCCTCATCAACATCAGTATCACCCCCAAACTCCTGATCAAGAATCATCTGGCTATCACTCACAGAACCCAACACCACGTCATGTGCCACACAACTCTCTACCCGTGGAGTCAAACCATACCATAACTGATGACAAACACTAGAGCCCAAATTACATCTCCGTATCATCATCTCATCGACATATGGATCAAAAATAAACTGATGAGCATACCTCTCAGTGTAATGTCGATAAAATGCGCCAACATCAGTCAGTGGCTCAGACTGCAATCCCGATGAAACTAACTGCAACTGATCACTAACTAGGCCCGAACTCACCACTACCTCCGAAGACACCTCCAAAGGAGTAGTACCACTGATAGGAACCATGCCAACTGCCGGCTCATCAACATCAAACATGATCTTTGGTACAACATCACAAGTCTCCACATCATCAGTAGTAGAGATCACCACCATGTTGAGTGGACTACAACGCTCAATAGCAACACCCAACTCTACCGAGCCTAACTCAAGTGGAAGGGAACAAGATATACCACTACTAGTATCTAGGATGGATGCATCCCCATCTCCACTGTCTCTGGCAATCTCAACCGTGGACATCCCTGAATCACCAGACACCATAGTCTGTGACTGTACAAAATCTGGTAAAGTCTGTAGTCGCTCCAACTCCATGGCTACCTCAGCCAACTAAAACTGTGACTCCTCAAAAGCCAACTGTGTACTCTCAAGAGTCTTCGAAGTCACCTCGAGCTGCTGAGTAAGCTCGCTCACCTCCTCTTCCTTGACTAGTAATGCCTCGTATGCTGTACTGCCCCACTCTAGAAGATGATCCCTGTCGGCTACCAACTGCATATAATCCTGTCTCAAAATCTGGATAGCCTCCCATAAAGAATGGATCTCTGTCAAGGAGAGATAACTGCCTCCCTGCTCATCACTAGTAGGAGAACCCCATCCATAAACTGCTAACACCTGACGGGCAGCATCGAAATGCTCGCAAGCGATAGCAATGTCCCGCTCACTAACTCTCAGCTGACTAGACACATGATGGCGCTGGCTAGACTGTCTCCTACAATCCTCTTCCCCTGGTACACTATCCAAAGGAGTAACCTCAGAATAGCTATCACCTGTAGTACTACCATCCAAACTCAGCAGACCAGCTGCTGAACTCGTATCATCAAACGGAGTGACTGAAGCATCAACATAAACCTTCGTATCAAGGGAATCCACTAAGTCCTCAACACTATCAATAACATCCTCCTCTAACACACTATCAAAAGGAGTATCCTCAAAGTCGCTAATCTCTGGAGTACTACCATCCCTACTCTGCAAGTCGACTCCAGAACTCACATCACCATATGAAGTGTCAAAAACTGTAACATCACTGTCCAACTCCGCTGTAACAAAAGAATCTGCCGAGGAAGCTAAGTCCTCACAACTATCCACAGCATACTCCTGGATGTCATCAATACCAAAACGATCCTGGGACTCATCTGTAAACTCCATCATATCTATGATATCATCAACCCATTCCAACAAGAATGGTCGACTGGACACATGAACAATGGCCCACATGGGTGTATAAAAACTAATTCCAGCATCAGACAAGCTGCTGGCATGGACGAGAACTACACCGTGTAATCTACTAATCAAATCCATGATAGTGCAACAGATACTACTACCAAAGAATGATAGACATCTCCGGTCAAAACAATCCCAAGTACTAGGATAAAGATCCCAACATCTAATCCATGAACGGAAATCAACTGGCAACTCAAGTAAAATCCTCACCTGAGTGATGTGGACAATACCAACTGACTCCATGCTCCTGTCTACTGTACCCACTACAATCTCTGAATCTGGAGTGTAAATGCTAGACGCACTCATAACATCGTCAACGTGTGACCCGACTGTAAAAGGAAGCTGAGTCCCTGCCATATGTGCTGAACTCACCTCAAGACAAGGCTCGTCCACATGTCTCTCTGCTACACTACTTTGATCAACTGTACTATCCTCGATCACTATAACATCATCAGGATCAACCATGCCGCAATCACTATCAGTGTCAATAACACAATCTGGTGTGCCTGTGATGTATCCCTGTATCAAATCAGTATGACTCTCCGAGTTCTGTAATGCCAATGGAGTACTCAACAAAGAGGCTCGAGTGTCCTCGAACTCTCGAGAAATCTTGCCAACTTCCTCCTCCTTCCTCCTCAAGGCATCTAAATGATCTCTGGCAAGGCTAAGAAGATGGTCACGATCTGAAAGAAGATGTAAATAACTCATCTTCATCGCTCCCATTCCTTCCCTGATTGCCTGTAAGTCAACACAAGAAGACTCTGCCTGAACTCCCTTATGTCTGTCCTCTAACTGAATCATCCGGATGTGATCCTCTATCATCTCCCGCATCCTGTCATGATGAGATAATGAAGTCACAATCCCATCCTTGCTTACCCTAAGCTGACTGGAAAAAACATGTGAAGTACTATGTACCTCAACCTCGTGTGATGTAGCATCTAACTGTGCTTGATACTCTCTATCAGCAAAGTCCTGAATACTCAATGTCTGCTCATCGCTGATAGGTATCTCATGCACAACCTCCTCACAATCATCATTTGAATCCACTGTGCTATAGTTACTATTTTGAGCACCTGTGACATCATCAAGACCAACTGTACCACAACCACTGTCAGTGTCACTCATGCCATCTGATGTGCCTGTGATATCACCTTCTGATGCAACTGGCTCAACCTGTACAACATCTGTAACCACTTCTGCCTGTGAAGATGATGCAAATAAATCATTACGTGAAGATGTGCTAACATCTCCCAATACCGGATCAGCATGTCTGTCAAACTCATCATACAAGTTTCTGCCTGTCATAGGGAAGGTACTTCGATCCTTAGGCCTATTAATCAGGCTCTTCAACCACGTACATGCCATAGGTGACACATTCCTCTCTTTTGTCCAAACATGCCATAAATCTTCTGCCAAAAGTTTAGAAATTTCATCCTTCTCCTCAAACAAGATTGTGAACATGATGGAGTGCATTGATGCTAATACATCGCTGGAATGAAACTCATCCAAAATATTCCAAAATGTGTTAAACATTCTATGAATGTCATCAATACAACCTATTGACAACATAATGTTTTCAAACCTACACAATGCAAATACTTCAAGTAATCTTTCCCTCTTTGTGAAATGAGGGTTCCTGATGTCATCCAACCTTTCAAAGCTTTTTACCATGGCATGAAGTACCTCTCTCATAATCTGATCATCATAAGAATTAAAGCCTGCTATTATCCTCATGATTTCACTAATGCAAGAGAGAGCTGCAAGTCTTACCGCCTCATCATGATGTCTCAATAATCGGGGCTTCACCAAAGAACCAAATACTGGAGATAAAGCTGTTTTCATAGCATAGGAATCTGACTGATCAACCTTGCCTAAATAAGTTTCCAGCTCCTCCAAAGTTCTTAGAAAGTCCTCTGTTCGCTGAAATGGATGATCTAATGTTTTCAATGCAGTGTGCATTCTCTCTTTCAATTCCTTGTCTCCTGTCAAAGCCATGCTGACAATTGAATTCAATCTGAAATAACCCAATCAGGTTGGCAGGAAACCGCTCTGATACCACTGTAATGACCCTTACCAATAGGATCACTAAAACTACCAATGCAATTGAATGCTCTGATACCACTGTAATGACCCTTACCAATAGGATCACTAAAACTTCCCAATCTGACTGTGACAATTAGTCAAACAGTTGGCATGCACCGAATGGTTTGGTTCCAATGTTGTGTTTCAAGTGATAATAGCTCTTAGGCACCAAATGCAATTGTAATAACAATGCCAATATAATAATGTAATGAACTGCAATGGATCTCTAAACAATGTAAAGTCTCAACATATCAAGAACTCACTAATTCTGATTGCTATCTCCCGAATGTATGGATTGGTATAACTGATCCCTTTGGTTTGAATTGACCATGAAGGTTCTTTACATCCACTAGACTCAATTACAAATTATGCAATGCAAATAGGGACTGAATTATTAATGACTGTTCTGTGCACAATATAGCATAACAAGTGACTGTTTTCAGATTATAATGACTGTTGTCATATTCAGATTACAAAGCAATGAATGACTATTTTTGAAGACTAGTATTTGAGCAAATTTATGGACTGTACTTGTGGACAAATAACTGCTACACCATATCAGATTCGTATGACTGTCCTAATATGCATAATTATTACATGGAACCCTTGTCTATGCATTGAACCATATATCCAGTTTGTATGGACTGTCATTACAATATATTGGCATCAATATGAAACCCTAGTTCAAGACAATGCAATGAACAATGACCAAGTATGGGACTGTAATTCTGAGACTGTTTTGACTACCGAATCTGATCATACTAATAGCAGTGACTGTAACAGCAAATTGACATAACAAATTGACAAGTTTCCAATGTAAAAACCTGGTGATTGTTGTTCTTGTTGAAGACCACCCTTGATGATGTCCAAACGCTGATGGTGACCTCCAATGCTGCCCCAAACTAACCCCCAAACTTGCTGATGATGTCATTGTTTGCAGGGCCGTACGGTACTGTCCTGGGCGTCAGCAATATAAAATAAATGCCAATGTTTCAAGATCCCAAATTTGTATGGAAAGGGGCGCCTAGGGTTCTACTACAACCCTATAAATTTATAAAATATTTCGCCAAGCCAAATAGGAGATATGAGCAAAAATGTGGGTCCAAACCCTAGACTGGCAGTCTGAAAAATATGCAGAAATTGTCTTTAAACCCTTGCCAATCAATCCACTGCTGCTAGGGCATAAACAAACCCTTATTTCCTCCGTAGTAAACTCTCAAAATCTATATCTCGATGAAGCCCAAGTGAGATGGCTGAATACCAACTCCTCAATGCAACAATTCAAGTGATATTTCACACCCTCAAAGTTGCCAATCCAAGGGAGTGATTCGTTCCCAAAGACTGAATACTGATTTGCAGATCCAAACCCACAAATGTCTTCACAATGAAGAAGTAAAAGAGATATCATAAACCAAGCATGTTCAAATGAGAGGCCTAGCCCTCTATTTATTCACTTTTTCTGGAACTTCTAGAACTCTCCTTTATAAAATCTCATTAAAAAACACTTTTTATAATAAAATAATATTATAAATCAAAAAGTGCAACTCAACTTAAAATTAGAACATGTAGGCCCCGATAACTTATAATAATAAAATATAACCTCTTAAACTTCTCCAAAAGCCAATATAACCATCTGATCTGCAAAAATGACTCTCTCTCCACCATTTGCCTACGAGAGTCGAGGATAGGCAAATCCGACACGCTAAACGAGGTCAGCCAAAAAGGGGACATGACATAATTTCCCTGGCACTTGGTGATGCTTGTCTGGGGCTCGGTTGGCTTTGCTTATTGACGAGTTTCTTTTGAGTTTCTGTTGAGGCTAACTTGTGCATTTATTATGGGTCACAGATTTAATGCTGGTATCCATTATTGGGAAGTGTGTGGACCTAGATCTAATCATCCATTTCATGGATTGTGGATCTAAAGGCCGACTCAGTTCGGTAGACTCTTGTATAAATGTAGTTGTTTGGTTTGAGTTTAGTAGGTAGGTTTTGGAGGAAGTTTTGGAGAGTAAGTTTTGATAGAAGATAGATAATTGAAGGTTGTTCAAAGATCCTCACATGTTTGAGGACTTTTGTACTTGATTATAATATCTGGCCGAAATTAGGAAGCCCTTACTACCTGACATGTATGAATCATATTAAAGTTAATATATGAAAGATCCTTCATTTCTCTCTTCCGCTTGTGTTGTTGTTTCTTCCATGTGTTGTTGAGCAAGGTGGACCTAGTTAGGGTGTGTCATCCTTGGCCCCTATCTTGCCTCCTTTGCGTCGGGTGGTATCAGAGCGAGGTTAGATTTGGATCTAGGTTTGCAAATCTAGATTTTTAGGTTCCTTCTTGTGAAGCCCTAGTTGAATTGGTTGTGGGGTAGCAGATTGTGATTTGACTTGCATTTATAGAGGGTTTCCAAGATGGTTCGTGGGAGGTGATATACAGATCCATGATTGGCAGACATGTTGAGACAACTTGATGCTAGACTTGAAGCTGTTGAAATAGCCTAGAGAAGAGGCAGACATCTTGAAGATGTTAGTGATGATGAAATTGAGGTGAAACAAGGTGATACAGAACCTGCACCTATGATGGATTAGGGTGAGGAAATATTCTTGAAGGCTTTGACAAGTTTGAAGTCTACACCACATTTTACTCCTCCTGATTATAGTGGAAAATTGGGATCTGATGAATTGGTGGATTGGATCACTAAGATGGAAAAGTATTTTGAGTATGAAAATGTACCTGAGGAAAAGAATGTGAAAATTGCAAGCACAAAGTTGAAAAGCTATGCATCCTTGTGGTGAGAACATCTATAGCTAGACAGAAAGAGGAAAGGCAAAGACAAAATCAAGGTATGGAATAAAATGGTTAATAAGTTGAAAGGAAATTTCTTACCTTGTGATTATCAGATTAACCTAGCTAGGTGAATGCAAAGTTTAAGACAGAAAGATAGATCGGTAAAGGATTATACTAAGGAATTCTAGAGATTAGATATGAGATCTAGACATGACGAAGATGATGTGGAAAGAATTGCTAGATACCTAAATGGTTTGAGAGTTTCCATCCAAGAAGAAATTAGTTTGGTCAAATTTTAGAACATTGAAGAGGCTTATAAATTTGCTTTGAAAGCTAAGGAAAAATTGAACAAGAGACATGAAAAGAGACAAAGAGGTCGAGGTGGTAGATTCCCAAGAGGAAGAGGTAGATCTAATGGTGAAAATGGTAGATTTGAGCCTGAAAAGACAAATCTAGATAAAGGGAAGACTGAGTGGAAAGGTGAAAGTTCATCTAGAGGCAGAGGCAGTAGCTACCGAGGTGGTTATAACAGAGGAGGTTTCTAAATAACTTGTTACAATTGTGGAGAAGAAGGACATAGATCTTTTGAATTTACACATACAAGTAAGAAGGCTGGTATCAGTAGGAATGCTTTAGTGCAAGAAGAGTCATTGAATGAACCTGAGAAGGAAAATAACTTGATGGTAAGGAGAGAACTGTGGAATCAAGGTAAAAAGGAAGATTTGGTATGGAAAAGTTTGTTCAAGACCAAATGTAGAGTTTCTGACAAAGTTTGGAAGTTATCATTGACAGTGGTAGCTCAGAGAATCTGGCATCTAAGGAAATGGTCAAAAAATTACAATTGAAAAGGTTGGAACATCCTAAGCCCTATAAAATTTCATGGATCAAAGATGAGCACACACTTTTGGTAAGTGAGAAATGTTATGTGAATCTGAAAATTGGAAAGTACTATGATAAGGTGTTGTGTGATATCATGCCTATGGATTGTTGTCATATTTTGTTGGGTAGACCTTGGCAATATGATAGACATGCTATATATGATGGAAGATTACATAAATATACTATTTGGGTTGATGAAAGATGAAAAATCTGGTTACCATTGATTGAAGAACCTGTTAGTAATATTTGTACATCTGTGAAAGTTTTCTTGATCAAAGGAAGAAAGTTTGTTAAGGATTTGAAGAAAAGTGATGTATGTTTTGTTGTGATTCCTAACAAACCGAGTAAGAAAATAGAGGATAATATGCATGAGGAGATTGATAAGTTACTCACTGAGTACAAAGATATCATTTCTGATAATGTACCTAATGATTTTCCACCAAAGAGAAGAATTGATCATTGTATGGATCTTATCCCTGGAGCTAGTTTACCGAATAAGACACCAAATCGGTTAACACCTACCGAGAATTAGGAATTGAACCAATAGATTCAAGAGTTGTTGGAGAAAGGTTTGATCAGAGAAAGTTTGAGTCCTTGTGCAATACCTGTTGTATTGTCACCTAAGAAGAATGGAGAATGGAGAATGTGTATTGATTCCAGAGAAATCAATAAGATAATAGTGAAATATAGGTTTCCTATACTGAGAATGGATGATATAATGGATAGTTTGACTGGAGCAAAGTATTTTACCAAAATTGATTTGAAAAGAAAGTATCATCAGATCAGAATTAGAGAAGGTGATGAATGGAAGGCTGCTTTCAAGACAAAAGAAGGTTTGTATGAGTGGTTTGTTATGCCCTTTGGTTTAACTAATGCACCGAGTACTTTTATGAAGTTGATGAATGAAGTTTTGAAGAAATTCTTGGGTAAGTTTGTGATTGTATATCTTGATATTATGATATTTAGTAAAACTAGAGAAGAACATTTTTTGCATGCTGACAAGTTTTGTAGAGATTGAAAGAAGAAAAGTTGCTAATAAGTCTAAAAAAGTGTTCATTCATGAAAGAGGAGATTGTGTATTTGGGATTTGTGATTTTAGCTGATGGTTTGAAAATGGATCTTGAAAAGGTTGAATTGGCCTACACCTATGAATTCTAGTGAGCTAAGATCATTTCATGGTTTGTCAAGTTTTAACCAAAAGTTCATAAGGATTTTCAGTTCAATTTGTAATGCTATGACTGAGACTATGAGAGGAGACATAAGAGAATTCAAGTGGACACATGGAGCTAATAAAATTTTTGAGACTCTAAAGTAGAAGGTTGTTGAATTTCCTATTTTGGCATTGCCTAATTTCAGTAAGGTATTTCAAGTAGAATGTGATGTGAGTGGAAGTGTAATTGGAGTTGTGTTGAGTTAAGAAAGTAAACCTGTTTCTTTCTTTAGTGAAAAGTTAAATGATGCAAGAAGAAAATATTCTATGTACGATCAAGAATTATATGCTATTGTTCAAGCCTTGAAGAAATGGAGACATTATTTGATACCGAGTGAATTTGTGTTGTATACCGATCATAAGGCTTTATAGTATTTGGGTAGTCAGAATAAGTTGAATCAGAGACATATGAAATGGGTTGAGTACTTGCAAAGTTATACATTTGTGATAAAGCATAAGCGTGGAGTCACTAACCGAGTTGTTGATGCATTGAGTAGAAGAAGATCTTTGATGAATGAGATGAAAATTAAAGTTCTTAGCTTTGATGAGATGAGAGATTTGTATGAGAGTGATCCTAATTTTTCTGAGCCATGGAGAAAGTGCAGAGCACCTATTCAAGATCAATTGAGTACAAAATGAGAAGAGTATTTCATTCAAGAAGGTATGTTGTTTAAAGGTATTCATTTATGTATACCGAGAGGACCAATGAGAACTAATTTGCTAAAGGAGAAACATAGTAGTGGTTTGGCTGGACATTTTGGGATTGATAAAACATTGAATTTTCCTAAGGAGAAATACTTTTTGCCATAATTGTGGAAAGATGGTCAAAAATTTATGAAATGTTGTGGAATTTGTCAAGTTGCAAAAGGAGTAAGTCAGAATACTAGATTGTATACACCAATTTTTGTACCTAAGAAACCTTGGATTGACATCAGTATGGATTTTGTTCTTGGCTTACGGAAGACAGTAAGATGTAATGATTTTGTATTTGTTATTGTGCATAGATTTTCTAAGATGGCACATTTTATACCTTGTAGAAAGACATCAGATGCGGTACATGTAGCAGATCTTTTCTTTAAGGAAATTGTAAATTCCTTAATTCCTTTACAAACTATAAATTACTGACACTCATTCAATACTATGGCCATCTACTCATTCATCATTGAATAACTCAGTCATCCCTAAAGTTGTGTTTACTTGGAAAACATTGTCGTCACTTGGTTAATTCTCTGATGCTCAACAATTACATATTCAAATTTAGATAAAGGTCAACATGTTAGATCATCAATATATGATATTAAACCTACAAGAAACAAAGTTCCTTGTGCCTCTTTCTTTTTTAAATCTTAGGACAAAACAAAAGAAAAAAATAGGAAAACCTATTCCACCTCCATTTCTCCATGATAATTAAATGAAAAGGAGCACTAAAGCATATTCCTACTCCCATAATTTTGAAATTTCTAAGCTGGGAGTAAGTGAATAATACACCAGATCATGCATCATAAAAAGAGGTTAACACATAATAGATCCTTTCATCAAGTTATAGATACATTATTGGTTTCTATACTTTCCAGTAGATTCTAAATAAATAATTTTATATTTATCTTCCATTTTTAAGAGTTCTAGTGATATTCATCAACGTATGAAGAATTAGAAATGAATTTTCACATATATACTTTGTGCTAGTTCTTGATGAGAACTATCTTCAAAGAGGGACATTAACATTCCTATAAAGATCATAGATAGAGTCATTGCACACATTTTAATAAATACTAATTAAGGTTGATGTGACATAAATTATTTTTAAATTATCACATAAAATAATTAAGGACAAGAACATATCACCCTAAGAACTACTATAAATTTATTCATTACTAATTAATTTCTCTAATTCACCTATAATGGCCACTTCTTGAGTTTGACAAGAATCTAAAGTTCATCTACTTGGATAAATGTGCCATTAATTTTGTTAGTGTAACTTTGGTTGAGCAAGCCTAAAGTGACTGTCTCCCTTTTATCTATTACCATTCTAAGGAAACAAGATACTATGTCCAAAAAAGTGACTATCTCTCTTTTAGACACAATAAATTTAAGAAAATATGCTACTGCAAAATAAAATATAACCTCCTCTCTTTTATATATAATCATTTTAAGAAAATGGGATACTACGCAGTAAAATATAATCTTCCCCCTTTTATCTATGGTCATACTAAAAAAAAAAGATACTACAATGTGTAATAAAGTGACCACCTCCCTTTTATGTAGATGACTCTATAATTGAGTAAATCCTAAAGTTTACTTAGATAATCATACATGCTCATAATTAAATATTACAGATATAAGATGTCATACATTCTTAACTATCAAGATTTAATTTCCTTACAATCTGAATAATTTATGCAATAATGAAGTATCTAACATAAGTGATTCATAATATTAGACAAACATTCTCTTTATTGTATTACTGCAATAAAAAACATCATACTTTTCAAAATCTAATGATATAAAACATAATTAAAAATCTTTCCATATGTCCAAAACATAATTAAAAATCTTTCCATATGTCGAAAACATAATAGATAATAGATTATTTATTTTGAGAAGTTCAAAGTGTGTTTCTTAAGAGAAAAGGTCTACTACAGTAATAAAGAGATTTTCATATGTGAATTTTTATTCTCAGGGAGTGTCCCACTGCAACATACATAATCATCGTCAGCACAAGCTTCATTGAAAATGCAAGGATCATCACAAGGATTAGGTTCAGGTTCAGCGTAGCCATGAGCCTCATCATAGGAATTCTCATCCTTGGCCATTGATAAGTAAATTTTTTCCTTATGGTAACCTACATTAAAAAAATCAAAAATTATATTTGAACCAAAGATGTATTTAAAACAAATTAAAAATAAACATTCAAACTTAGATAAATCACTATGATAGATCCTAAATACATCACCAAACCTACAAGAAATAATATTCCATCATTTGTTTCTTCTTTTGTTAACTTCTTCATCTCTTATGTGCAACAAAATATATTCCACAGTGATTGCAAAATATCTCCTGTTAGCTTTTAAACTTGTTCCCACACGGTGCCAGGTTTACACTATGATTGACAAACTAGTTAGTCTTCACTCCAAAGTTTGACAAGGGAAAAAGTGCCAATTGATGAGGATAAAGAACATCTTCCTTTTGCTTCTAGCTCTACATTCACTCAGGTGGGTGTTGCCTCATCTGCACACTCATGACTCTTCTTGAGTTGATGAACAAAAGGCCTGCAGATGCATTACTATGGAATAGTTCTTAGACCCCTGTAGGTATCCTCTACCCCAATGAAATCAAATCTGATGCAAAAACCTGATCTTCATGCAATGAGTCTGAAAACTAGAAGGGACCTCCTACTATTACTACCAACATGAAGGGAAAGGATTTAAATGAATGATTGATGTTGGGCTGAATGGACTCCTAAAGTACCCCAAGTCTCTCATAGACCAGTGCCTTATCCAATGGGCAACAGAGTCAAATACCTCACTGCAACAGGGCTATGAAACAAGAAGACAACACACTCACCCTGACCAGATCACACATTACCAAACCACCTGTGCACCCAGATATGCTATCACCTATCCAAAGAAAAGACCTAGGAACAGGCAATACATTAACCAGCATCCACTGGAAGACAAGCATGATGCATCTTTGATACCCCAACCCATACATATTTGAACACTAACTCTAAACCAGTTATCCCTACAAAGACAACTCCACTTGCAAACACTTAGGCAATGCAAAAAGACAAATCAAACACCCTTGATGTATGATTAATGATTCAAAATTCAAATGGAGACAATCTGATACAAAAATAAGTATGCTGCAATCTCATACATAAGACAATCCTGTTACAAAATATATTGTATTCCCATAGCCAAAAAGGGACAAAGGGAACACTCTATATGCAGAGAAGAAGGGAAATACATGGCAAGAAGAACATTCATGGAACCAGTCCCCACAACAGTGGAATAGAGGAACCCAGATAAAGACAAAAATTCAACATTTTATACCACTAGTTGCCTTGGAAACCCATGACAGGTTGCAACAAGCTACGGACAGCTAGGGCAAGGGTTTCACCCACCAAACCAATCAAAATTACATCAAAAATTACTACAAGGGGCAAGAAACCAAGCAACCTGGAGAAAGAAATCTCAAACAGATTCTGCAATTATAAGTACATTGAGATTTAGGACAGAAAACTAGGAACTACCATGAAACCAGTACAAATGACCACCTGAAAACACACCTCGAGAAAAGATTGCAATCACACCTCACGATACAAATCCCTCACCAAATAGGGTCTAATCTGGCATTCAATTCCATAAAAATATGGTACCCTCTATCCCTGGAAATTCACAAACATTCAAATTTGAAACTACAACGGTCACTTTGCATCTGGCGGGCTCTATGCTCCTTAACATTTTACTCTTAGCCGTGCAACTGTGCTGTCATCAATTCTCACCGCCACAGGGAACGAGCTTCAATTGATGTTTGGTCGCATGATCGCATGGCCAAAAGATAGCCCTTGCAATCATGCGACCACGATCTTTTAACCACAGTCAACAATCGGTCCCAAATCCTCTGCAAAGCCTCCGACCATATCACCCCCGCAACCGCGACAAACAGTTAGTTAGTCACATGATCACATAACCCAAAAATGGGTTATGCAAACATACGACAACCCACAAACTGTAACCGCCAAATCCTCTACCGCCGCCACTGAAACACCGGCCCGATCCTATCTGGTGAACTGGCGACCAAAGAATTCTTGCCTAATCATGCAAAACCTCATGCCATCGCCAAAAGATCTAGCGATCATGCGACCATTGTTTGCTGAATCGCTAGACAAACTAGCGAATCACCAAAACTCCTTGCGAATGCGTGACAAGACCATATTTTATCAGCATCGCCATCTTTTTGTCTGGACCACCAAAACCAAGACCCCACTTGGGCCCACCCGATGCCACATGTCACACCACTACATGCTGCAACTGCCAAGATACCCAAGCCTGGGCCCACGTTCCAAACTCACCTTCTCGCCAGCACGGTCCAACTAGAAACTGCCACAACAACACCCTCCACCGAGCCCAACAAACAGTCACAGACGGGCCCACAGGGACACATGGCACCCTATCGCATGATCGCATAGCTCAAAAATGGGCTATGTGAACATGCGCCAGCCCACAAACACTAACTGCCACCGTTACCGCCAGCCAAAAGAAAACTGCCACCACAACCGCCACAAAAATCATCACCAGAACCTGCCATGGCACAACTCTGCAACCATGAACAAGGGCACGTGTCAGCCGGTCACATGATCACATAGCCAAAGAATGGGCTATGCAATCATGTGACAACCAACCAAAGGCTACCACATCACCACATTCGCTAGCGGGCCCAAAGCGAACAAACGGTCGGCACCAAATCAGATGGTGGGTGCATGATTGCATGGGTAAGGAATATTCCATGTGATCATATGCTGACCATAGATCTTTGATCTATGGCCCAACAACGTTGCACCTGCGCTGTTAGAAAAGTAAACCGCCAAGCAGTCGCATAGGACTGGGACCCACACGGCCACGTGGCAGGCAATTGCAGGTCAGAAAGATTTGACATGCGGCCATGCGATAGCCAATAGGGAAGAAGCAAGACCCACCACATGGTTGGACAAGCGTAGTTAAGACATAGAACAAGGAGAGCTGATAGAAAAGATGAAATGCAGGGTCAAAAACACACAGTGTTTTCGGTGACAGATCGAAAACACACAGACCTTTCAACATCACACAAAGGTAAACCAGGAAGCTGAAAACATCGCAGGTTTTTGATGCCAAAA
Source organism: Chamaecyparis obtusa (assembly GCA_027943335.1). NCBI lineage: Eukaryota > Viridiplantae > Streptophyta > Pinopsida > Cupressales > Cupressaceae > Chamaecyparis > Chamaecyparis obtusa. The sequence goes on from BSBK01007950.1 coordinate 94,088, forward strand.
GATAAGCGAACCAAATAGGAAGCACAAGGTTGAAAACAACGTGGATTTGCAAAAATACTGTGGGTTTTCGACACTATGGCAGAATTTGACAATATTTCCAGTAGACTTTAGAATTTGAATATCTTTTGGGATTTTGCACTTTAAGAGATGCAGATTGGACCAGACCTTGGTGACAACACAAGGAACACAGGGCAGGGCACAAACCAAGAAAACTTGCAAGGCAATAGGCCATTTTCAAAGGATTTTTGCTATGGCAAAAAATTGGCCTAACATCTCCTACAAGAAATTTACATGGAAAATTTAAGTAGAAAAATTAGAACCACTTTCAACCAAGATATATATTAAATACTTTTAAAATTACAAAAATTCAAAATCTTTAAAAGTAACTACACATATATAAATGTGTGCACTATATAACCATGTAACCTAATTATACATACCTTTTTAAATCAATGTTGACATATGGTGATAATAATTAGAAAACAATTGAATGTCTTGAAGGATTTCATCTTCATATTTGTCATACATCTACGCAATGATGCATGCAAAATATTGAAGCATATCAACTATGCGATCCATTTGTTAAATGTGACAAGAGAATGATACATCTTTCAATGTTGAATCTGTAAAATATTTAATATCCCAAATAATAATCAAATATAAATTATGAAATTATTCACATCTACGACTGATTGTTCTCACACTCTGAAGTTCTCTTAGATATTGTCAATTTTACTTCTGGATAGCTATCTTTTATTTTTTCTGGTTTGTTGTGCTTCTTTCCTTTTTAAATTCGGGCAAAAAACAAAACAAAAAATAAGAATAACATACTCCATACATCTCTTTTGTGTGACTATTAAATGAAAAGAGGGTTGAAGAATATTTTATCACTCCCATAACTTTGAAATTTCCAAGATAGGATTAAGTGATAAATTGGTATAATAACTAGGAGTAAAAATACATATTCAAAATTAGATAAATCAACATGATAGATCATTGATATAATATTGAACCTAAAAGAAACGAAATTCCATCACTTGTTTCTACTTATGTTAACTTTGTTGTCTCTTCTATACAACACAATAAATAATACCTATTCCAATGTTTTCATCTTCTACTATAACTAAAAACTATCTCCTTTAACAAATTTACTTGGAAAATTCAAGTAAAAAAATTAGAACCACTTTCAACCAAGATATATATTAAATACTTTTGAAGTTACACTAGATCAACATGTTTAAAAGTAACTACACATATGTAAATGTGTGCACTATATAAGTGTGTGATATAAATATGCATACCTATTTTAATCAATGTTAACATATGGTCATAATCATTAGAAATAAAAGAAGTGTCTTATAAGATATCATCATCATTTTTTTCATTTGTCTATGTAAAGATGCACTCAAAATATTGAAGCATAACAAGTATGAAATCCAATTGTCAAATGTTATAAGGGAATGATAGATCTTTCAATGTTGAATTTGTAAAATATTTCATATCATAAATAAAAACTAAATAAAATCATTAAATTGTTAATATTTGTGACTGATTATTCTCGGTCTTTGAGGTTCTCTTAGACATTTCTATCTTCTCTTTTCGATGGCTATCTTACATTTTTTGTTCCTCACTTCTCTTTCCTTTTTAAATCTTAGGAAAAAATAAAAGAAAAAAGTTAAGAAAACCTACTCCACCTCCATTTCTCCATGCTTATAAAATGAAAAGGAGGACTAAAGCATATCCCCACTCCCATAATTTGGAAATTTCTAAGCTAGTAGTAAAATAATATTCCACCAGGTCGCACATCATGAAAAGAGGTTAACAGGTAATAAATTCTTGCATCAACTCATAGATACATTATTGGTTGAAATATTTTCCCATAGAATCTAAATAAATAATTTTATATTTTATCTTTCATGCGTAATAGAATTTTAGTGACCTAGACTCCAATGCAGGAATAATTAGAAATAAATTTTCACATATACACTTTGTGATAGTTGTTGATGAAAATAATCTTCAAGGAGGGACATTAATATGCCTCTAAAGATCATAGATAGAGGCATTGCACATATGCTAATAAATACTAGAATTAAGGTTCATCTGACATAAATCATTTCTAAATTACCATATACACCAATTAAGGACAAGAACAAATTATTGTAAGAAGTAGTATTAATTTATTCATTACTAATTAATTCCTTGAATTCACCTCTCATGGTCACTTCTTGAGTTTGACAAGAATCTAAAGTTCATCATCTACTTGGATAAAGGTGCCATCAATTTTGTTAGGGTAGCTTTGGTTGAGCGAGCCAAAATTGATTGTCTCGCTTTTATCTATTACCATTCTAAGAAACCAAGATACTACATGCAAAAAAGTGGCATCATCCACCTTTTATATATGGTCATACTAAAAAAAGATACTACAATGTGTAATAAAGTGACCACCTCCCTTTTATGTAGATGATTCTACAATTGAGTTAAACGTAAAGTTTACTTAGATAATCTTAAATGCTCACAGTTAAAAATTACAAATATAAGATGTCATTCATACATTCTTAACTATCAAGATTTAATTTCCTTCCAATCTGAATAATTCATCTAATAATGAAGTATTTAATATAAGTGACTACTAATATTAGACAAACATTCTCTTTATTGTATGACTACAATCAAGAACACCATACTTATGAAAATCTAATGATATAAAACATAATTATTTATCTTTCCATAAGTCTAATGGAACAATAGATAATTACGCTGAAGGCATTTCTTATATGAATCACATCAGCTTGGGTTAAATTGATCGATGACAGTCAAACATGCTGTATGCATGCAAGATGATTGAAATGATCGAGATCATCCGTAGATTTTGAAAAAACCAGCAAATGTAACATTTTTTCTGTGTGAACCGACTGCAAGGTTATCATTTAACTCGTCAGGAACCAGAGTTAGGTTCATGGTTTACAAGACGCTCATTGCTTATTTGTTCGTTGCTATCTATTTCACTTTCTACAGCCCTAAAAAATTCATCAGAAGTGGTACTTCGTTCCTCCTGTGCGGTAGATTAAGACAGTGGTGAAGGATACATTTAGAGATGTGCTGAACATTTTAGTCGGTTAATGTCGAAATAGTCTGCCAGTTAGAGAACACATATGGAGAACTAGAGATAACCTTGGTGTCGAAATCTCCCAATTAAATTGGTTAAATCACAAACATCTCTCGAATGGGAGGAGAATGGGTGAATCACAGGTTAGTGCATGTGTCATTTGATGATGTGGCAACTATCATAGGAACCAGTTACTTATGGGATCAACATCGAATGAGAGATCTAATGATTGTTGTGTCTCCACTAAGAAACTTAGCAACCCTTCTAATCATGTAGTGACCGTTGATCTACTATCAAGGCCACGGTGTCTTCCTTTATGTCCACTCTGGAAAAAGAAATAATATTAACCGTTAGATGTAGCATCTAACAGTTGTATTCCATTCAAATTGTCAACTAGGTCATCGGTGCTACGATAGAAGGTTTCTCGTCGATGCATCTTCAACCAATGACTGTCGTATGTTTGTAAAGAATATGATTATTCCTTGCGAACATGCACCATCCGTTAGATGCTGTTCTAGAAAAGATCGATGCCCCATTTTCAAACTTCAGCCAATACTGGTGTAAAATTGATTTTTCCCCTTAAGTGATGACAGTTTGATTTGTCAAAGAAGTAATGAACACATCGTCTATTTGATATATCAAATTTACAAATTAACTATGTTAAAATCTGTACTGAAATAGCATTAGATTTTGTATTTAGAACTTTCAAAACCCACTTTCGTTTAGTAGTGAATAAGGAAAACACCTTAAAATGGAAAATCGCGATTAGAAATGAATATCATATAAATCCGATGAGTAATTTCCATGCTTTTTTTAATTATTACTATTCCAAATTGTAGATAGTAAAATATCTATTTTGAATGCAATTTTTTCGATCATTGGATATATATGCCGATCACTACTATATCCAACATTGACAAGTTATAAAAAACAACAAAAGGTAGCCCTATTGTTATAATGACAAGAAAATACACCATAGGATCAACATGTAAATTATTCATTATACTCGTTGGTTATTATAAAAAGTATAAGAAGAAAGAAAATACCATACGCATTCCTTTTCAAATTTATTGCCATTTAATATGTATCAACAACCACAGGTAAAATATTACAATTAATATAATTGTATACATTAAAAAAATATACTTCTAGATTGATCTGAAGACACGTTCTACTTCGTAATATATGCAGGCGTACTCTGTCATAATGGTTTACAGTGCAAAAAATTAAAATGATATTTTTTTAATTTGTGAATAATTAATTTTTTCAATATGTATCGCGTTATTTGTTACCTTTAAATATCTAAGACTTTTCGATATCAACATAAATAGCAATTTGATGATTCAGAATGACTATTTATTGCTAGTCAATTACTACATGTCCTCCCTGTATTTGCAATTTTTCCTTGTATAGTTGAGAGTTGTTGCAAATGCATTAAATTGCGTTGAATGTTAAATGGTTTGGTTGGTAACAATTTTTTTGATTTTCTCTTCAAGATGACTGCCTTAATTGGCCGTCATCATACCCTATATAAGAACTTTTCTACTAATAATTTTCTGAACCAGTAACATATTTTACAGAAGCATTTATACAGATTTCAATATATACATTCACCTGACCATCGAGACATTTCAAGTTCATCATTATGGAGGCATTGTTATCATAGGTTGTTTTAAGTTATATTTTTAGAGTTGTGCATTTTCTTCATTTCTTACATTTCAATGTCGGACAAATTATTTGTATCACAAAATGATATGTACATTTTTTTTTCAACAATGCATCACTGAGAACTATAGTGTACTTGTTTATGATATACTTTTGATTACTGACATCATACTATCTGCCATTAAATAGGTAACAAAAATGGCCTGATTAACAAAAGGAGCAATTAGTCAAATAATGGATGGTATTTCCATCAAAGAACCATGTTTTCAAATTCTATCATTACATTCTATTGTATAATAGCATACTAGAAATACAAAATATCATCTGGAACTTTCTAATGGTGTGCATTCACACTTTGCCCTTTTGTCGGAACAATTTAACACACTTGTAGTGGAGGAGGCTTTAGTTAAAGGTTCCATTGTTTGCATCAAAGAATAATCTTCCAAGAAACTCCACAATTACATGTATGCCAATTATTTTACTATATTTTACTGTACTTATGAAAATTCAATTATAAAACTTTATTAAATCTCTATTTTGTTTCTACTTATAGGGTTATCCTAATTGATAATTTGCATATAGTGTCCAATCATGGAGAAATTATTGGATGTCCAGTACCTATAGTACAGGGTACTAAACAGATAGCATCATCTAGCAGTCATGGAGTTTTAAATGCTTCTTCATGTAACACAATTGCCATAAAACTCCTCACCCCATACCACAAGTTATGGACTATTGAGGGTCGTGCTTTACAAAAATCACCTATCCATTGTTTCAAAAAATAGCTAAAGAGGGTAAAGTATTCGGATTTGACTTCATAGACAAACAAGGAACTGGTATACATATAACTTGTTTCAATGAATTAGTTGATAATTTTTTTGAAATTATTCAATCAAATAATCTTTATTTGATTTCTAACGGTTCTATAAAAGTTGCAAATACAAAATTCAATAGTTCAACCAATCCCTATGAAATAGTTCTTCAGAGTTCTTCAAGAATCATACCTTCCACATGTGTTCAATCTGTAGTTCCTAAACATGATTACCATATAAAGAGTATTGAATCTCTTGAATCTTTTCCTGTTAATTCACTAGTAGATGTGATTGGAATTGTTGTTTCTATCAATATGTCAAGTACAATTAGAAAAAAAGATGGTACAGAAATTTAAAAAAATGTAATACGCGTATCAAAGATATCTCTGGCTACTTTATTGAGGTGACTCTATGGGGACATCATTGTGAGAATGTAGGACAACAAATTCTGAATTTGTTCAAGGAAAGTAAAACAATTTTTGTTTTAATTAAATCTGGTTGTTTTCTTTCATGGTTTGGTAAGTCATTGGATATTGTTTTTTCAACCAATGTTCTTATCAATCCAAATTTTACTGAGGCTACTGCTCTATTGACATGGTCTACAAGAATAGGAGAAGATCAATCTGCTATTTCTCTGACTAAAGAGCCAACAATACTTGCCAGATTTAAAAATCCACAGACAATGTCTACCATTTGTAAAAAAGACTTCCATTCCATGATTTCTATTTGCCTAATACCACAAATTTGTAGACTTGATTTGGATAACTTTTATTATCTTTCATGTCCACGAATCATTGATGGCAAAAAATGTAAAATATTTTTAATTCAGAATCATACTAGGACATATGAATGTCCTAAATGTTATCTTCATATACCAATATGTGATTTGAGCTACATGCTTAATATGGATTTGCAAAATCCATTAGGCGAACTTCACAATGTTACTACCTTTGAAGGTCCTGCAAATGCTTTATTAGGTGTGGATGTAGAAGATTTTTAGCTCCTGCTTGCTGAACCCGGTGCAAACAAACAACTTTTGGATAATCTGTATGGTTCTAAGTTTTTCTTTGATCTAACATCTTCTTTTGGCGGGCAAGAAACTCAAAGCATAATTTTTCTTGCTTTGAAGATTGCTTAAGACAGAAGTTTACTTGTAATATTTAACATATCTAATCATATGTTTATGTATATATGTATATTTGACAATAAATTGTGTCATATCAATGTTATGTTCAATTTTTGTGAAATATATTTTATAAAGAATCGATCTTTCCAGATTTACCATGATTCTTTTTAAATTACATTTCCATCTCTTAGTAACAAGGAATTGATATACATATAACTTGTTTCAGTGAATTGGTTCATCAAACAACTTTTGGATAATTTGTATGGTTCTGACTTTGTATTTGATGTAATTATCTAAACATCTTCTATTGCCGGGCAAGAAATTCAAAGCATAACTGTTCTTGCTTTGAAGCTTTCTTAAGACAATACTTTACTTGTAATATTGAACATATCTAATGAATGTTTATGTATATATGTATATTCGATAATAAACTATGTCATGTTAATGTTATGTTCATTTTTTATGAAATATATCTTATAGAGAATCAATATTTCCAAAATTAGTACATTTCACCTTAAATTTTGACCTAACAATTCGACCATATCGAAAAAATGTTTGGCTTGGTCGCATTACAAAGGAAAACTTTTCTTTTTTTTACTTTTATGCCCGTGTTGGTCTCAATTTTGACCAACGATGTGTTGGTCAAAATGTAGACCAACACGTGCATAAAAGTAAAAAAAAAAGAAAATGAAACTTCATTTCACAAACTTTATCATTTTAGCTCGGGCAGGTGAACGCGGGCAACTGTGCATTTACCAGCTAGTTTGGTTATGGATATTTGGCATAAAATTTGTTAGTTCTTAGCACCTAGTTTTGAATCCTTAAAAAATCAATCTCAAATCCCTTTCAATGTCCTCATATGGTCATAGGAACAGTTGACCTAGTTGATGAAGCTAAGTCAAGTTTGACTGGAGTGTTCAGGTTTGTTTACAGGGAATTGTGGCCAATGTTTTTGTCTTCGGTGTTTTCTTAGTTTCCCGGCTTCAGCAGGTTTCACCCTACACTCAAATTCATCCACGTGCCCAATACTTATTGTTCTTGAGGCTAATCTGGCACATGACTGTCTATGGCAAGTGTAATGCATAATCAAACCCGATTAGGGCATCAAATCTGTCGACTAAGAACATGTGATGTTCTTAGTTAGGGCATGGACTATTGAAGCAATCTAGCACCTCCCACAAGCCCGAGTGTTGTTTATACTAGTAAGTACTACCCTAACTTGTCTCCCTTTCATCGGATTTGGAGGTTCCATGATGAAGTTTGAAAGTTAGGGCTAGTTACATTGCAGACCGAGAACAATGAAAATGTTTTGGCCTGTCAGTGTTTGGCTACTTTGAAAAGAATTAAACTAATCAACTTTTCAATAATATAAATCTGCTAATACAGTTTCTTGCCTCAAAATAGTAGATTATGAATTCATTTCCACCACAGTTATTTACTGCTAGACTAAACTCGACCATACACTATCATAAAACTGTGAATGTTTAATAGATAACTGTTCTCATACTACCAGCTAAATTTTTTGCCAAATCTTGTTAGAGGAAATAGTCCCTATTATATGCATGTACTTCCTACTATACATAGATTTCATAAACCTTTCTCATGAAACAACATTCCTAATAATTATCTGATTGCTATAGAATAAATGTTTTCAGTCATAGATTGAATGGGCACCTAATACCCAAAATCCAGAATACCACCAAGCCCATTCTAAGCCCCAAAACTCCTAGGCTTTCATTCCTGGCTTACAAGAGCCAACTATTTGCACAGTATAAGTAGCAGAACACATAATGGGTGTTCTTCATGAACAAAACATCACTAAAAGAACAATTCTTTAAATACACATTGCACTATGATGTATATATTTGAAAGCCAGGGATCACTTGAAGATAGAGCATGGCATGCCCATATGGAAGACTGACAGTGTCCACATGGACATGGGCCTTCCAGCATTGCAAAAGGTGTGATGAAATTCTGTGCCTATCAAATTCAGTTAGCTTTTTCCCTTGGAACTTCTAAAATGCTCCACTGTAATCCAATGTTAAGTCTTCCAATTGACTATTTTTGTTTGAGCACCATGTGTCCATTTTTCCACCTAATCCAAATCTCATATATGATGCACAAACACTCATCATGATTCTTCATTTGGCTCCATCACAAAAACTGATGTACTGTATCCACATAACTAACTTTCTCTGCACGATTTGTTTCCACCATAAGGATGTGAACAAGAGTACTTCAATTGTAATTTCAAATGTTAATTGAGTTTATTAAGTTGGGAATTATATTTTATAATGTGTTGGTTGAGTGATGTTGTTGTTGTGGTGATTGTCAAAAGGTTCACTGCATCATTGTGATTATAGACTTGTGCTTTTTTTGATTCAATATGATTGTGGATTTGAACCTCACCATTGTTAATTGGGAATGAGGTCACCATATTATGATATTATTGGTTCATAGTTCCAAAGCAAAAAAATTGAGAACTACCTATAAGACTCGTACATTATTATTGGATAACAATGGTCATTTTGTTAATTTTTAGTTTTTTTTTCATTTTAATTGACAATGTGAGCAATATTAAGTGAGTCTTGTAGTGTAAAGAAATGTTTTGTTTAGTATAGGATCCAATATTCAATAGAGCAATATGCAAGCTTTTTCTTCATTAAAACATTTTAGATATGTGCCAATCTATGATTACTAAATTGATGTGGGTAACGACAATTTTTTCCCATGGTCTCAATCATTTGTGCTTAATCTTTTCCATCATTTGAGAATAGCTTGTCAATTATTTGAACTCCCTACATACAACTATTTTCTTCCTTGGCTTAGTGTGGTGCAAAGAATTTGTTGGGTATACATGCACTGCCAAATTAGACTTAGCAAGGACTTGGATTTTAACTTTTCTCATTTAATATGAGGGAACTAAGAATAAGAGAGAGAGAGAGAGAGAGAGAGAGAGAGAGAGAGAGAGAGAGAGAGAGAGAGAGAGAAAAAATACTTTGACTTTCAAGCCTTTTTTTAAGTATTTGTTATGCATACTCTTTTAATACTACTATACAAGTGGAATTTTGTAATTGAATTATTTTGACTAGTATCTAAACCAAAAATACTAAAAAGATTCAATATTTGAAAAGTTGTACATGGTTCAACTATTGTGGTGGTGTAGTGGTTCAAACCAATATTAAGGCCTTCCAAAAGGTTGGCTGTAGAGCATGCTTCAATATCCCAAGAATATGTTGCATTACCTTTTTAGGAAAATTAAATAATTTGTCTCTCCCTGTATTTATATTAGTATGAAAATGAGGGCCAATATATTCTGAAATAAGAAGGAACTCCTCTTTATAAACTATTTGGGTTTGGAATGAAAGGCTTTTATGTAGACAAGAGTTTCTGTACGTAAAACATAATGCATGCAAATCAAAGGCATTGATTTGGCCCATAAGAGTGGTAATATGTAAATTCTGCAAGTAATTCACATTTTAGTGATATGATCTTCACTGAAATGTACTCACTTTTACTTATCTAATAACCCGTACTACTCTTAGTTGTAAAATTGAAATTATATAAACCTTTGATTCTTCTCTTCCTCCTTACCCTCTTCAATATTTTTCTAACAAAGGAAACTTCAAAGGCATTGATTTGGCCTTTAAGAGTGGTAATATATAAATTCTGCAAGTAACTGTCGCATCTTACTTTTTAGTGATATGATAATCACTGAAATATGCTCATTTTTACTTTAACTAATAATCACTACTACTCTCAGGGCTAAAATTGAAGTTATATAAATCTTTGATTCTTCTCTTCCTCCTTGCCCTCTGCAATATTTTTCTAGTTTCTTCTTCATCCTCCTCATAAGGGTTCTTCTGCCTTTGAGGACCTTTGCATGGATCATCAAGAAAATGAACATTCCTAGCCATTCCTTTCAATCAATTTATTTTTAATTCAGTAACTTAAAAAATCATGAAAAATCAAATTGTTGTTGGAATTACATTCCTCCTTTTTCAATACCTTGTTTTTTCATGAAATACAAAAGTTTCTCTTCATCATTGTCCTCCATGTTGATAAGGATTTATGACATCTTTGATTTCTATAAAATTTAAGAGTAATAAAAAGCAAGGGGACATAAAAATTACTGCAATCTAAATCTAAACAAGTACTCATAATAAAGAAATTGGATGCAAACCTGTGTAACCTGTTCGTCACTATAAGGACTTTCTTGCTCATCCTTTATATTCTCTCTTTTCCAAGACCTCCTGGCATATGTGTGGTTCAAAGGCTCATTGCGATCCACAACCTTACCAGTATGCAATGAACTTTTTATTATAGGTTGTGTCTTTGGAATCTGGTATGTTTTTGTCTTTGGTTTCTTAAGAATTCTAGAATGCATTACATTGTAGGATCTGGGTTTGTGATATTCTTTCTAAAGCTGTTTGGTTTTGGATCTGACATCTATGAACTATGAACAACAATTTTTTGTTAAATTTATCCATGGGATGTGTGATTAGTTACACCTAGTTCATACCAAAATACATGCTTTTATTGACCAAAGCATATAGATATATTACAGTTTCAGCAGGCTTCACTACAACCTGTTTTGCATTTTCATACTCCTTTTCATTTTCCTTCAACCTTTGACTTATATCCTGGATTTGCAGCATTCATGCTATTAACTATGTTTCTAATAAATAAGATTCATTCTTTTATAATGGTCTAGGATTGATTATAAATCCCTGGAAATAAATGTTAGTGTGTACCTACAAGTTTTGGGTAAAAGCAAGGCATATTTATGATTTCATGGTAGATAAACTCTCTGTCATTGTTTTAGGAATCATCTTGAGAGCATCAGAGATCTCATCCAGCTTGAGCTTGCTTGACTCTTCAATTATTTGATTAGATATGGTCTTAAGGGTGTCAAAAAAGCTTTCTTTGGTCCCTTCCTCTTCCTTTATCTATCAAGGGAATTCATTAGTCTAAATAATTGTAAGCAATTGCTACTATTCATATATATGGGAACAGTAGGAGTTTCCCTTTGAAATCAAGAATATGAGTACAACTAATACTCAAAAGAATGTGTAAATATAGATTGAAGCATATGAAATAAAAATAGACACATGGAATTAATAAAGGATATAATGAACACTGTACAATATGGAAATTAATGGGGTATTGTTAGATAAAGGAAGGCTAACTGCATCAGGGAACATTTGTTTTCAGTGGTTTTATTTTCTTGGTTTTGGTGTATCGTCTCTTCTAGATAACATGCTCAATTGTAATATCTTTTACAAAATTATCAAATATTTTAATGTAGACAGAAAGCATTATCTACTTTCCTAACACTTTAAAAGATAAATTAGGGTGTAAAGTTGAAGTCTCGTTTGAGATTATATTACTTGATACTTTGGAAATAAAAAGTATTCCTTTATAACATGCATAAATTTGTTATATTTGATTTTAAGCCAGTTAGGCTCAGGGCTCAAATGCTAACCCTTCCTTATGTATGAATTGAACTGGACCACCCAAAAATTCTCCAGTAGCAGGGGCAACCACAAGAGAGTGGAGGCAAGCAATCCCAATTACCCAAACATAAATCCTAATGACAAGGAATTCATGTAGGCTTACCATCTGCAGAAGACCAATAATGGCATCTCTGTTGTGGCTTACAGACAAAAGAGTTTTCTTTACACAATTAGGCACAAGATCCGACAAGTTGCCATGTTTAGAAGCTAGTTTCTGAAGTGTGTATCTTGAGTTGTTACTTCATTTGGCCTCAATTTTTGAACTATATGGTTTTGAATTTTACCATGGTGCTATATTATTAGGTCATAATTCTTCATATACTAACCCAAAATGTTTGCTAGTTACTTTCAAAATGCAACATTCTTGAAACCTTTTTAAGGAACTAAAAAAAGTTAGGAAATCTGAATAGGCCCTTAGTTCACTGGTGAGGTGGATGGAGCATGGATTTTTATTTCTCCACAATTGGTTTAGTTCCAATTTTTTTTGTTATGGGATCAGGTTGCGTACTCTTGGTATACTTGGGCAGAATATATATTGCACATGATAGATAATTTAAGTTGAAGAAGATATGTAGTATACACCATGTAGTGTAGTCACTTGGAGTGTGTTCCATAAGCTTCCAATGAAATGGAAGCTTATCCAGTGGGGTGTGTTTATTAGATGCTTCTAACAAAATCATAGAAGACAAAAAGTGGGGAATTTTGCTGGATAAGATTGGAAAGTGAATCAATAAACATTTTTTGAAAATGATGGAAATGTTCTTAGTCTATAAATAGTTTAAGATGTGCTTTGAGCAAATGAGTACTAAAATAAACAAGTTATTTGCAACATCCATATGTATAGTTTATGTTGTTTCAAACTATAATTAACTTTATAGTGTTGGTTAGGGTTAAGGTTGGGTTTAAGAAATGTCTCTATTTAATAAATCCCATCTAATTGAATTCATAATCAATGTCTCTATTTAATAAATCCCATCTAATCCTTTAGTGAATTCGGATTTGTGTGTTTAATTGAAAATCATAAATGTCTTTTAGTTGTGTTAGATTAGTTTCTGAAGTAGATAGCATATACACATGGAAACTTATCTAATGCAAATGTGATGAAATTGGTGTGCTCTAGAGTTAAAAAATAAAAAAAGATAAGGTTGTTTGTAGTTTGTACCACATGTAGAAGATGTTATACTACTAAGAGTGGGGGGGGTGAATTAGTAGTATACAACTCCCACTTTAACACAATTTCATTTTTACTTATAAAGAGTGCAAAAACTTTATCAAGCTAAGAAAGGTGCACAAGATAAGACAAGCAATATGACATGGAAACCGAATATGGGAAAAACCACGATGAGAAATGCTGCTGCGATCTACCGTCCTAATCCAGCCTCACGATCTTCAAACCAATTACAATGTTTAAGGGCTACAACCCTTAGGAGCATCAACCCCTCTACTTAGAGCAACAACTCCTTCCAAAACTAAGCATCAACTTTAACTAATATGGGCTTCAACCCAAATATAGATAATATAAATGTTTTAGAAAAACATAAACATCTTTGCTTAAGAATGTGCTTTTACAATTTTGTGAAAAACAACTTATAAGCAATATAGCTCTAAATATCACAAATCAGTAAACAACTGCCTCTGTGCTTTGAATGACAAAATAATGATTCCCGAACCTTCTGTATAACTGTGTAGAAGATAGAATATTATGTAAAATTTATAACCTTTTCTTAAATATAAAAGCATAAGCTTTACCTTCAGATGTATTAACGTGCTCACTGATTATATCTTTTCTTCAACTGTGCTTTTCTTCAACTTCGAGCATATAATATTTAACGCTTAAAATTTTTGCTTAATAAACTCTGATAATTTTTATAGCACATCACACACATTATCAAAACTCAAAAAAAGTATATATATAACTCAAAAAAAATTAGTATTCCTTCTGAAGTTGCTGCGGTTGATTTGGTATCCAACCACCGCACCTGTTAATTGAATACCGCTGATTTAGTATCCAACCATCGCATATACCCGTTAACTAAATACTGTTCATACCAATAGTTTTCTCCGCAACTATACTCCATGGTTTCAAAATGTTTAAAGGCTATACACATAGCCACTTTACCTCCTGATAAAACATTGTGCTTATACAAGTCTATTCTCAGCAACACTATTCTGTTCCCAGTATGCACACGACATGAGACACTGATATATATGATCTTGGTGTTTGTATCTAAAACACTGTTCTGTAAAGCTTTGTTTGTATAGTATATATGATCTCTTTGTGTTCATATCTGAAACCACCATTTTGTATCTCCGTGTTCATGCATTATGTATCACTGGGATATCATGAATACACACCATTTTGCATATCATTGTTCATGTATATATGATCGCTGTGTACGTGCATGGATTATCTTTGTATTGTATATTAAATAGAACATGCTTTATCATGAATACTAACATCATATTCAAGACACAGATTCATAATTTGTTATATGCTTTAACATCGTATGTAATACACAGATTTAGAGTTATATCATTTGTTATATGCTTTGCTTTTTAGAAATGACTATTCTATGCTTTACCATTTATCTGAACACACCAAGGTATGTATATGCTGATCAATTTTGAACACACCTTCATATGTACTGTGGTAGTCTGATCAAACCTTCGTATGTATATGCTGATCACACTTGTACCTATTTACATTTAATAGTTTGCACTTAATACGACACACCAGTTTTCACCTGATTACACTTGTACCTATTTATATAGTTTGCACTTAATATTGAGCACTTACACATCGTACACATTATGATTGTCACTGATCACACCACACACCAGTTACTAGTGGCATTATGGGAACAATTAGAACTGGCATCAATGACACTTAACACCACATACTTTGTAAAATCCTTAGATTCTAGGTTAAAGGAGCTTCCCCTAATAATTTTTACAACATTATATTGTAAACATTGTTTTTCTTTACATCGCATCGGAAGCCTTGAAGTAAAATGCTAACAAATTTTTGGTGCTTTCTGTGGAGCACAAGGCAAAGCATTTCGATAGAAATCTTTATGTCATGATAAATGATAATTTTGCATCCTTCTGCACTTGTTTTACAGCCTTATTTGATTTGGATTCAATGAGATTAGGAAGATATATTGGATAGTCTAAGATGTCTCAATTTTCATAAAATAGGAATATCCTACAATCTTCGACAAAGAAGAATAGAAAGTTGATGTTATATTACTAGGATTTTGAATGATATATATAGTTGAGAAAATGGTTGTTCAGTAACAATTTGTATTTGTAGGTTGCAAACAAATCATCCTTCTTCCACCAATGAGTCATTCCATTCAAGAAAGACCATGTCTGATGATATCAATGCACAAAATAATAGGGAGACAATTGCTAGACTGTGGTCTAACTTAAAAAGAAAAGGTGATGGAAAATGTTATTGTCCTTGCAAAATTTGGGCTTAAAGACTCGAAGATATCTAATCAAAACAACTGAGGAACATTGTAGGCAACATGGTCACATTGAAGGGGGAAACAAATTTCGTCCATTGGTATGTATTTTAATAATTATAAAATACATAAGACATGATTTGATGATGACAACATGGTCATGGTTAATATAAGGTCATCATTTTCATATAGGTCAATGTCCCTGAGTTTCATGTTATGGACCATGACAATCTGGAGAATGTGGATTTCCAAATGAGGGAACATGGAGGTGTGAATATAGAAGAAGAAGGTAATGATATCATGGAAGAAGACCATGATGATGAAGAAGATCAAGATGATCACGATGATCAAGATGATGATGATGATGATGTTGACACAGAGCTTGATGTACCTATACTTGAGAAGGCACATGAGCCCCTATATGAAGGCTCCAAAACAACTCTTCTTGCCGTTGTATTGTTGTTGGTGAACTTGAAGGTTGTGAATGGTTTATCCAACGTAGCAATGACATGTATATTAAGGTATGTCATCTTTTTTCATTATTTTAGTCGTAATTCCCTTACAATTAACATTGGGTGAATCGTGTAGCAATTAATATTCTTTAAATTAACAAATTATATTTTTGGTCGTAGGTTGATAGGTGAGTGTTTTTTACCACCATCAAACATTCTACCTTGCTCGTACTGAGAATTATCTGCCATTATGAAAGATATTGGAATGGAGTATCAAACAGTACATGCATGTCTGAACGATCATATTATATATCATAAACAGCATGAATTTGCAACAAAATGCCCTATTTTTCATATTAGTATATATCAATTAGATTGAATAACAAAAATGGTGCCTCGCAAGGTTCTTCGACATATTCCCATTATTCCACGTCTGCAATGATTATTAAAGTGCAATATCTTGGCACAATTTATGGATTACCATGCATGCAATAGAAGTCAAGATAACATTATGTGAATGCCTGCGGATGGTTTGACATTTAAGGAAATAGAGGAAAAATGACTAGACTTTAAAAAAGAACCTCATAATCTCAAGCTTTCATTGGCAGCAGACAGTGTCAATCCATTTGGAGAGATGAGATCTACTTACTCGGTGTGGCCTATTTTTGTTATCAACAATAACATTCCTCCTTGGTTGTCCATAAAGAGGGAGCACATAATGTTGGCACTGATTGTTCCAAGTATTTTTTGATTTAATGGTCATCTAAATTAATTTATTATTAATAATCCATCAAAATGGTCATAATAATTATGTAATGTTTTTGTTCATTCAACTAGGTAAGTCCCAAGTTAAAGATATCAATGTATATATTGAGCCCCTTATCGATGAGTTGATGGTGTTATGGAATGGGGTCACTATGTCTGACATCTCTAGACCAATAGGACAAAGACAATTTCAATTCCATGCAATGCTTGTATGGACAATACATGATGCCCTTGGGCTAACACATTTTTGTGGTATGTTCTCTTCTTAATGCCTCTTTTTTGGTATTTTATAGTGCTAACATAAAGTTAACACATTTAATCCAATTATACATGATCTTGTAGGTCTTCAGACAAAGAGAAAATTTGCATGTCTAGTTTATGGTCCAAAGATGAAATCTCATCATTCAAAAAGTTTAAGAAAGTAGGTGTTTGATGAGAATAGACACTTTCTCTACATAAATCATAAGTACTAAATTACTGAAAAATATCTTTTCAATGGGAAAGAAGAGACTACATCAAAGCCACGGAGAATGACACCTCGCCTATGGAAGTCCGCATACAATAAATTAAATTGTTGAGGTAATGTCATTACATCTGATGGTTTTTGTTTCAAATTTATATTTTGATATTATGTTTTATTTAATGATGATGTAATTGATGCTTGTGAAGGTTGTCAAGGCATCAATGACCAACTTCTAAAAGGACTAAAAAGTTATCCTACGCAATTTACTAGATTTCCATACTACAAACAACTCCCAATCGTGCATTTGTTTGATCCTATGCATATTGGAAAGACTGTAACAGAGACATTATGGAAAACATTGGATGGAAGGCGTGACAAAGACCAAATTGTCAAAATTTGTAGTGACATTGAAGAATCCAACCATGCAATGAAAAATGTCATTCGATCAAATAACAATGGAGACCAAATTGATACAAGTGCCCTTACTTGGTTATTTTCGGAGCAACAGAGCAATGCTATAAAAGAAATTATAAAAAAAATATGATTTCCCACAGGATTTTCTATGAACATAAATGATCTCATATCAAAGAAAAGTGAATTTGGGCCAGGGATGAAAGCACATGATTGACATATATTTATTAAGGTAATTCATATTATTTTGTATTCACTATATATTTTTATACTACATGTAGTTTTCATTGCATTCTTTTATAAAATATTGACAAGATCATTTTACAAATATTGCAGTACGTTCTACCTCTATATCTCCCACACCACTTCACCAATGGTGTCAAACAAGTTATATATGATCTTGAAAAATACGTGAGGTGGTTGTCATCTAAAGAAATCAATAAAGAAGATATAAAATATTGAAAGAGAAAAATTCCTCTTCTTATGTCTGAAATGCAAAAGTGTCTACCTTCAACTTTTTTCAATGCACAAGAACACTACCTTATACATCAAGTTGAGGAGATTGAATTGTGTGGACCTGTACCAACTAGGTAAATCTGGATGGTTGAGAGGCACTTGAAATTTTTGAAAGGCTTGGTTTGATAGAGAGCACATCTTGAGGGTTCTATGGTGGAGGGATATATGGTATACTAGACCATGGTGTACATTAGTTAATATCTTCCTAAGTTTGTAGCAAAGATCCATGTAGATCATATTTGGGATCCCAACTCCATTAACAAATTTGAAGGGGAGTACTTGATGGGCAAAGGTAGATTGAGGAAAGTGAGAGGTAAATCTAAGATGTTATTGTAGTTAATTAATTCTTATAAATCTTCAATATAAGTTATTTATAATTGGTGTATTTTTTTTGATACAGCTGGTCGAGAGTGGGATTTAATACATTTGTATATTGCAAACAATCTTGATTGGATGACGGTATGGATTGAACGATGTCAACAAAATGATTTCTCATTAACATGGGAAGGTGTTGCTTCATTGGTTAGAGAAGTTCATCATAATGGAGATTCTAATGTTACGCCAATGGTAATTGATCTAGCACATGGTTTAAGAGGTGGAGAGGTACGTAAAAATTTATTAATGATCATGACTCATATGTTTTGTATCAACTCACGATGCAAATAATTTACACACTTGAAAAATTGCAGGTCAAGCACCACAAAGCTATGTTTTATCATGGCCACAATTTTTGCATAAAAAAGTTGGATGACACAAAGAAAACTTGTGATTCTGGAATAAGTACAGTTTTTGATGTCACCAATATATCATCTAGAAATGACATACATCCTCAATAATCTCAAAATCAATAATATGGCATCTTGGGATATATAATTGACTGCGACTTTAACTCCTTCAAAGTAGTTCTATTCATCGTCAAATGGTATAGGCTACGACTGAATAAAAATGATCCAGATAGAACTATTATTCAACATGATGATGGATTTACAATGATTAATACAAGGTCATTTAAGCCAGTTGGAGATGAGCTCTATGTTCTTCCAAGCCAGTGTGAGCAAGTGTTTTACTCAGAGGTTCCACATAAACAGGGTCGGTCATTTTTTGTTAGACATGATCCAAGAGGAAGGCTGATAAAGTGTAATGTTATGGAAGAAGAAGATACTGAAGATGATGAAGAAGCAGATGATGAAGATCAAGATGATGATGATGATGATGATGATGATGATGGTGATGGTGATCATCGCGATGATGATGATGGTGATGGTGGTGATGATGATGATGATGATGATGATGATGATGATGATGATGAAGAAGAAGATGATCAATGACATAATTGAAATGATTACATATTTATTGTGTTCAAATTGTAATGATTACATATTTATTGTGTTCAAATTGTAATGATTACATATTTATTGTGTTCAATTCTAATGATTACATATTTATGTATTGCTTTCAATTGTAATGATTACATATTTATTGTGTTCAATTTTAATGATTACAACATATGTGATTTATAATTACCAATGTTTTTCTTACGACGCTGAATTAATTGCTGCTGATACATGTATATATTGTGTTTGATTATCACCCTTTTTGCAAACAGGCAATTGACTATAGATATCGTCACCCCTTCTGTTGACAATCTTGCATTCCATATATAAGGTAAATTTGTTCATGTTTACGATGTTGCATATTGTTCATGTTATCTTCTAAGTTATTTGTAGCATACATATCATGTAATTTTTAGCTAACTTAAGATAAATGATTAACATATGCAGGAAATTTGACCCCTTTGGCGTGGATCGTGCACAGTGACATGGATCAGCAGGTATAAGTCAATAAATAGACATAATTTTCTTATATTCTTCTTGTTTATCACTGGGCATGTATGTTATAAATAAACATAGTATATAATCATATAATTTATATATAGACAAAGAAGAACCATATAGAAATATAATTATATAATCACTTTCAACTTAGTACATTTTATATCTCTCATGTATAGACAAAGAAGAAGCATACATATTGGTCACAACTTGATTATTCTATATATATTGACATGACAATATCTCATTTGATGGATTGCAGCACACACCAAATAGGTACTTGTCAAATCTATCTACATTGAATGAGGGAAATGAGGGAATGCTAGATGAAAGTTCTACATGTAGTACGGCTAAAATAAGGAGATCAACTAGAGGTCAAAAGATTAGAAATTTTTTTGATAAACGTATGCAATATTTCCTTGCTAATGGGGGGTCATGTTCTTATGATGATGAGACCAAAGGTGACATCAAGGTGCCCTTTCGGTACACACACATTGAGAAAGAATGGGTACCCAATGAGCTACCTCCAATTAACACTAATTTTTGTGTTAATGAGAGGATATATCGCATTGCTCCATCCTCATTACATGGTTTGGGCCTATTTTCTATGGATGGGTTAAAGGTATGTTACAACAGAGTTGTTGAATTGTTCAAGTATGTCGGTCCGTGTTACAATTACAATGATTGGATGAAGATTGTTCAATATAAAAAAAGTATGCGTAGGTATGCACTATTAGCTAATTATATACAAAGGAAAGAAAATGATTAAAGTAAAAGATTTGCAATGTACATTGATGGGAGACCAAAAGTAACAGGTAATATTATGGGTTTTATAAATAGTACGCGACCTTCCTCAACTAATAAGCAACCCAATTGTATATTTGAGGCACGTGAGGGGAATCAAGTTTTTGTATGTGCAATAAAATCAATAAGTGCAGGGGAAGAACTGCTAATAGATTACCATTTAAATCACATAGATACAAAAAAATTTACTATCATGAGGGTGGTAAGTACTATATACCATTTTATTAATAAGTTTTTTTTTGCTAATCTATTGCTTTTAGTTCGCTAAAGTTTTTATATTTAATCTTTGTCACAGGACGATATGGATCCCACACATGATAGAGGCCACGAGGATGCTCCTCCCACCCATTCTTCAGCAAGGGTAAACCTTATTGAAATTGTACAAATTAGATAGTTGAAAAATGTTATATTATTACATTATTTTATTTATGGTTTTGGAGTTTTTATGATAGTTTTACTGATATTCCTATCACAATTTGATGTTCAGGATAAGGGAAAAGCACTCGCAACAATAGAGACAATAGATACCCCCTTTGATGATGATCATTTCATAGATTTGCCTAATGTAACAATTATGTTGAAGAAAAAAATAAAACAAATCAATTTAGAAATAATTGGAATTTTGTATGAAGCAAATCCAACTAAGGAGATGTTGATGAGGCTATCTAAATTGAAAGCGCTCACACGTCGGTATCAAGTAAGCCTCAATAAAGGTTTATATTTTATATTCTTTTATGTTGTGAAGTAAAATATGTAATATGTGTTCTTGTTGCAGGATTTTATGGAATCTCTAGTACCTGGTCAAGAACAATGTGGTGAGGCTGGTACTAGAAGACCTCTGGTTGCCTCAGGTAAAATAATCTTTTGGTTGACAAGTTACAAGGAATTTTTTCTTTGGAACATTCAAAAACTTCTTAAGTTAACTCTTACTTTTATTATTTCAAAATGTCTTTGCTAACAATGTATTGTTCAGGTCATCAATTGCAGGAGACTCCTTCTAGCTAGGACGTCCATATGAGATTGCCGAGTGCAATGTCGGCCATAAGGGCCATGCAAACATCAATGCCTTCATGGTCTATAGAAAATGGTAAATCTTTGTTTTGCTATATTTAGTGTTGTGTTAATTATGATTTGATAATTTGTACTTTAATCTTGGGTGCATCACATAGTGGATTATTATTTTGGAGTAGGAGATACACCGACGGCACCATTTGGTAAGCCAGATACAAATCAATCTACATGTATTGGTGATAATTCACCATCATTTCTTGGATCTACCCGTGTTACTAGCACGAGAGTTATGCAAACATCATTATTGATTGACAATAATGAATCAATGCCTTTAAAATGTCCTAAGATTCCAAGTACTTTAAATAATTATTTTTTATATTGTAATATGCATTTACCTATTCATAACAAGTTTTGGATTGATTATCGCATGACATTTTTTGCAAGAAATGATACATTTTATAAGAAGCTTTATGACCTCGCACTACATATATTCGAGCCCACCATATGTGCAAGGTGGAACATCATAAGTGAACTAACTTTATCCCATTATTTTTTTTTCATATCATTAATTGGTACAGTATTTTTCCTTTCATTCAAGTCTTTTCTTTTAGTAGCTATATCTAACAATTTTATGTTTTTTCTTAAAAGGTGGAATTTGCAAGAAAAAAAATTAAAAGATCAGCTTGTTAAAGATTTAGAGCATGAGTTTGGTAATAATATTTTTGACGAGAAGAAAATTTTAGAAAGAGTTTGCAAACATCTTAAGACTATGAGGGACGCATCTAGAAAGAGTCTCGTCCAGAACCCAAAGTATGAGCGTCCTCCCTTTATTTCAGTGAGGGATTGGAATGAATTTATTTTGGATGCAAAGGAGAAAGCAGATGCTCCAAGAGGAATTTGACCAACAAATGTGAGAAGGTATGCAATAGTATTAACTACTAGTACAATGTAATAATGCACTAATTAGTGATCTTTATATCTATATCATCTAACATATTTCAAACTTTTCATAGGTTGCAGGACACTTCAATGGCAACAAAGGCCAAGTTGCAAAAGATTGGGCAGCACAAACTTGGCGCTGGAGGATATTCAAAAATTAAAGCACAAATTGTAAGTAGTAGTAAATGAATTGCAAAAGAAAAATTATTTATAAAATGCAAATAATTTTGTTTAATCAAAAAATGCAGGGCTTTGATTTTAATTTAGAGGCCACAGAAGAACACAAAAAAATTGCCTTCAAGGAAGGCTATCAAGCCATGGCTAAACGCCTACGACAAGCTTCCACTGGCCCAACCAAAGAGTCTCCTGCATCATGTGCATAGGTAAATATGCCAAAAAATATATTAGAAATTGAATACTTGAGCAACAATCAATTTGATAATAATGTGCATGACATTGCAATGCAACCTCTTAATCATGACACAGATCATACGCCGCATCATGAAGCCCCTAATTTGCATCATACTGTCCAAGGAGGTGCTCATTTTCTATTTAAAACTAATTATGTAATTATTAATACAAATTAACATCTTAAATTAAATTTGGTGTAACATTTTTGTGTATATTTTAGAGGATATAGAATCATGTCATGCTGAACGAGTGCCAGAGGATGTTTAGACTAAACACTGTATGCACCCTAAAATGGTCACCTAGACTTTGGGCCCCATTTCTGCAATTTATCAAATCCCTGAATCAATATTTTCATCAATAATCAACATTTTTCAATTATATCAATTTCCTTGATCAAATCATAATCAATTCAATATTTCCTAAGGTTTGAGCCTTATTTAATTTAAAAGAGATAAAAAAAATAATTTTTTTTTTAAAATTTAATTAAGAGAACATGCTACCTTTTAATTAATTAAAAATCTCTTTTAATTAAATAATAAAATCATTTTATTTTATTAAAAGGAATTTCCTCCCCTTTTATTTAAATAAAAAATTCCCACTTTTCTTCTTATCCTATGTTGCACAAATAAAGCATTTAATTCTTATTTATAAAGAAAAATAAAATAAAAAATAAAAGAAAAGTACTTTTTGTCTCACATGGACATAAATTAAATGCTCATCATAAAGTAAATGCTTCTAATTTTCTTATTGGAGGATATTTGTGCACAAGGATCAAGCTTCTTTTTTTCTCCATCGTTGATTAATTCTTTTGCCTCTTAATCTCCATGGTTCATTATTTTTCACTTCCTATAAAAGAAGAGCTCTCTTCCTCATTTGCACACACAATACATACTTGAATTATTATGCTACAAGTTTTCTAAGTCATTGAAGCTTTTGGAGATATTCTTGCATCAAGTTTTGAAGATTTGGAGCATCATTGGCATTCATCTTGCATCTACATCACATCCTAGCTTGCATCATAGTTGCATTATCATGGTATCATTTCCTTTCATGTTTTAGATTAATCTCACATAGTTTAATTAGAGGGTTTGTAACTCTTTCATTTCCATTTTCAAAGCTTAATTGCATCTTCATTCTCATAAGATTAATTTGCATTCTCATATAGATTTGCATAGCATTGTATTTATTTAGAATCTCTCATTGTGTGGTTGACTAGCAAGGTCACTAGTTTATAGCTCTAGCTGAGAGCAATTATACAAATCTTGCAACTCCATACATAGAGAGCTATGGATCGATTTGTGAGGGCTCATTATTGAGTTTTCTTACATGTAAGGATTCATAGAAGTGTGACAACGTTTTAGCACACATTTTTTAGTACCCACTATGGGGCAACCCACCTCTTGCATGCTGGTTTTGATTATTTTTAGAGCTAACCCTTGTGCAGATTTGTTTGGAGATTAAAAAACCTTAGATTTGAAAGATTTGATCATATCTCCCAAACGGCTTAGTTTTTTAGTCTGAAATTTTTTTTGTAGGTTTTTGACATATCAAAAAAGCTCCAAAAAAAAATTCAAAATTTTTAGAGGTAATTTGTATTTTTTATGACTTTTTCTTGATTTTTCATAAAAAATCAATTGTTGGCACAAATCAGCATATTTTTCATAAATTTTTATATTTATGGAAAGGTTTTGGAATTCTACAGGGGGTCTATTCATTGTGTTTTCAATTTAGAAATCATATCATAGCTCATTTGGTCAATTTATAAAAACTAGTCTGTTTTGGTAAAATGGGCCTCTAGGGCACAAATGAAGAGATTTTTCTAAAATTTTTACATTTTTGGAAAAATATCTATTTTTTGATAGAGGTCTCTTTTCTATATTTTAAGTTTAGGGTCCAAATTCATGTGGTAAAAATCAGATTTTGTTGACTAGGTCAAATGCAAAAAAAATAAAATTTTGTGATGGGTATGCACTTATTTTTCATTGTTCATTGCATGATATGAGTTATCATTTGGATTATTTTCTGGTTATCATTGCTCCTAACAATTGATTTTTAGATCTAACCCTAGGGTTTGCATAAGTTAGATATACATTGCATATCTTGTTTGCTTGTTTTTTTGTCTTGTTCATTTGAAGGTGCTCTTGCTTTCATGGAAAATGCTTAAAACAAAGTGTTGGACTTGAGGTACTTTGTTATATCTCTACAACATTTGGATTTTGGGATTAAAATTAAACCTCTCATGTGTTTGGCTTGAGTGTTTACATGCTTTCATAGAACACATTTCAATTGATGCTCTTAATGGGAAATGAATGAACATAGATTTGTTTTCATACAAGTTTGTGTAAGTGAATGCTTGTGTTTAAACCTTAAGTAATTCTTGGTTCCAATATAAAATATCTCATTGAGTGATTGAGGGCATGGATTCATTCTTTATTTACATAGGGAGTTAAATGCACCACTTTGTGGACTCACTCTATGTTTGCTTGGAAAGTTAAATATTTCATTGATTCAACCTTTTGTCATTTGTGAGTAGTATTGATAAGAAACTTTAGATTACTTGTGATTGATCTAGATTGCTAACTTGGGTTATTGGACTCGCTAATCCATCGGCCCCTCATTTCCCCCCTGTGGTTGCAAGATTAGCGCCACATTAAAGGGGAGGGGTCTACAGGAAAGAAGCGTTAATTGCTCCACTAGGCAACCCTTTTGTGCTTTTTGGAACTCATTTATTTTCTAAGGTGTGGACTCACTTTGAGTTGATGTGAGGAGTTAAATGTTCCACTTTTGAGCTCACTTTGAGTTGGTGTGAAGAGTTAAATGTTTCATTTTTGGACTCACTTTGAGTTGGTGTGAAGAGTTAAATGTTCCACTTTTGGACTCGCTTCACATTATCTTAAAGGGTTAAATGTTCCACTTTTGGGCTCGCTTCACATTCACTTGAAGGGTTAACTGTCCCACTTTTGGACTCACTTCACATTTACTTGAAGAGTTAAGTGTTCCACCTTTAGTGCTCTAAATAATTTTGATAGTGAATTACTTAGTTTTTATTTCTAGAAGGCTTGCTTGGGGACACACCACCTCAAGGGACGACCTTAACTCCTATGTTCCAGTGGAGTATAAATATAAAAAGGTGAATCTAAAGACACCTCTCTTGGGAATTGAGTTTGATATCACTCTTGGCTAAGCCTCAAAGAACTTTATACCTTTGAGAAGTGAACGAGGAGATTTGGGTTACTGTCTCCCCCCGACTGTGTGATTTTGGATTCTTCTCATCTATGAATTTGGGCCTCACGTACCTTGCATATATCGATGACTCCTTTTAGAAAGCCATGTGTATCCTTGTAGACAACTTGTTAAGGTGTTGTTGTGTTCTATGTGCCTGCTAAAACATTTTCAAGAACATACACAAGTAGAACCTTTAAGGAGTAGAAATACTAAGTCACTATCTCTGTTCATGCGCAAGGTTGCTTTGTCCCTTGCCCATTGCTTGAAGACTATTTGCTTAAACTCCCTGGTTGCTATTCTATGTGCTTGATCATCATTGTGAAATCTTTTGAAAAATCTAATTGGAATACTAAAACTGAGTTCCGTCCTAGTGGGTTCTCCTTAGAAGCTTGGTCTTCCTTGGTCAGTCCAGATCTCAGATCCTAGGTGTTGTCATGTTGCTCAACATCTCAATGAACGTTATGGTATCAATTGCACAAGATGACTCTTAGTCTTCTTCTTTCTTCCCCATTTCCCATATTCTTCTAAAGTCTTCTATTCCCATGGGAAATTCTTCTTCTTCTTCTTGATTCTTTTCCTCTTACTATCTAGTCTACCTTCTTCTATTCATCTATTCATTTCTTCCATGCTTGATTCCTCCTCTTCTATAACCATGAATCTTGACTATCTAGTTTTGGAACCTTTATTAAGAATAGATGATCTTGAGCTCATTGACATATTTGAAAAGTGTTGTTCCTCCAAAATTCTCATGAGTGATGAATTTATAAAAAAAATAAAAGAAAAGATGATTAAATCAGATGCCTTTGCTAGAATCATAAACATGATCATATCACGATCTTCTTCTTCCAAACATTCTTCATCATCTAAATCTTTTCATTCTTCTTCACATTCCAAGTCTTATCATGACTCTTCAAGACATCATTTTAATTCTTCGTCTTCTATGTCTTATCATGATTCTTCTAAACACTATTCACATTCTTCATCTTCCAAATCTTATCATGACTCTTCTAAACATTATTCAAATTCCTCATTATCCAAGTCCTCTTCCTACACTAAGTCTTCAATTTCCTCTTCTTCACGATCTCATTCTTCTTCTACTTCTTCAAAGAGTCTTACTTCTCTTCACAAGACATACCATAAAGAGCAACGTGATAGTCCTTGTGATATCTCTTCCATGAAGAGTGACACACCCACCTATGATGACTATGATGATGGACAATGTAGTGATGCCCATGAAACTTCTATTCCTAAGCATCATCCTCGTGGTACACTTGTGATTTCTAAGGGGGAGTCGTATTGGGTAGACTGTGATGGTGATCCATACGACTCTAAATTTGAAGAATTTTTTGATGATTTTTTTGAACAATACAATATTCCTACTAAAGAAGAGAAAATCTACCACGCTGATTTCAAATGTCAAAAGAATCTCTCCTCTAAAAGCATTCATGCTAAAAATAAAAGTTGCGCTCTCAAGCAAGATCATATTAATGTTGAACCTTTGTCTTGTGATGGTTCCCTTCCATCCTCTACTTCCTCCAATACCCACACACTTCCTAAAGCTTCCGGGTCTTCCAAATCTTTCATAAATCTTTCATCCAACAAAGATCCTAAGGATTTCCATGCGGTTCCCTATAATTATTCTCAAGGGCTACCTCTTAAAGATACTCAAGCTAACCATCACTTGACTGCAAATACTTTCAATAATGTTAAACCTAAAGAGTCTAAACCTTTAAATGCTATAATGCCTATTTCAGCTAGTCTTTTAGCATCTCCTCCAAAGTCTTCCATACAATTCCAACATGCTTCCCTGTCCTTAAAAGTGGCTCCATGTCAAGAGGACTCTAAAAATGATAAAGAAAAGAACATAAATAAAGATCAAGATCAAGAACCCTCCATGTCATCCAATCATATTCATAATATCTCTCATTCATTTCATGGTTCTTTTGATTCTTTATGCCCTTCATCATTCATTCCACCATGTCTTAAATCTTCTCCTAAGCAAGATCAAGCTACTACTTACACCGTTGAGCTTATTGATAATCAAAATAACCTTACCACACTTGCGCTTTCCAAAGATGATACTTCTATTAAGGTTATTAAAAATGGTGTTGTTACTTCCGATGTTAAGCCTATTGAAAATCCAAAGCAAAATGATATGCTTACGCTACCTAATGATCCTTGTCAAGATCAAAGTCTTCCATCTTCTTGTTCTACCACTCCATGTTCACTTCCGCTTTCTACTCTTCCTAAGTCTTCGCAAGATTTGAATGATTCTATCAACGAAGTTGCTCCTATTCAAGATGTGCACAATCCTATTGAAAATCCTAATGCTCATTCTAAAGATGGTGATGTCCTTGGTTGTCATATAGATGTTGATGAACTTATTGATTATCCTTTTGCATCTTCCACATCTATCCTTGGACCTCCTCCACCAATACTAAGGGCTTCATGTCTTCCTTCCATCTTGGGTCCTTATGTCCTTTCACTTTCCCCTTCTAAGTCTCCTAATTCATCATCCATCTTGGGTCCTTACGTCCTTCCATCTCCTATCTTTCCTCAAGATCAACATAGATGCATACCCTTGAATCCTTTTCATCCACCCACCCATCTAAACCAGTCGTATTTTCCTTCTTCTTCCACAAGTCCCAAGTCTTTTGGAAGTAACTTGAATGTTCAATACAAGAAAAAGAATCAATACAAGAATTTATCAAAAAAAGAAGATCACCATGTCTCCTCTAATCAACATGGGGGCATAAAGTCAAAAGAGATATCTAAGAAGAAAACTACAAGACAAGTATGAGTTTCAAAATCTATCATTCAAGATATTCTCTCTAAGACATCAAAAGGAATAAAAAGCCTAAGGCTATATGGATTCCAAAGTCTGTCTTGAGAGAGTCTAATGTTGAAAAAAAAGTAAAGTTGACATTCAAGCTTCCAAAGGCTTCTACTTTATTTTCTTCCAAAAATATTCTTCAATTCCATGTGCCTGAACCGCAACCTCTGCTAAACATTCGCCATATTCCTTCTCGTATTCCTTCATTCACATTTCCTCCACCCTCTTGCCACCCTTCAAGGTGTGTGTTGATGTTGATCTTACCTTCCTTTCCATCTACTCTTTCACAATCCTTCCATTCATTATCCTTCTACCTTTTATCTTTTTTCTTCATTTGCTTATTCCTCCTATCTTCCAATCTCACTTGCTTTACATAAAACTTTATCCTTTATTTTCTTATTCCATTTCCTTTCCCTATCAACATCTTTGAGCATATCATTTTGAATCCTTGGAATATTATGGTTTATCCTTTTAAGGAGCATTATCTGAAAAGCTTGCCTTCTTCCAAAAAAAAATTCAAAAAAAGAAAATAGAAAAAAAGAAAAAATGAAAAAAATTGAAAATGTGCCTTGGTGAAAACTTGGAAATAGGCACCTTGGTAGAAAAATTAAAGAGAAATAAATTCATCTTATGGTGAAAACCACTCCCTTGTGGCGTCTTGGATACGTACTGTGATAAAAATCTGGCAATCAGGCATCATGCGTAGTTCTTCTACATATTTCATTCATTCCATCTTCTCTCTTTGATCTTGACAATGTTGAACTATACATGAACATTTGGCTATCTTGTGAGCTATCTTATTATGGTCTTGCTTTCATTCCTTTCATTTTTAGCCTTCATATCTATTTTTCTCCCTTCATTCTAGCCTTTCACTATCTTTTTCTCACTTGGTCTTGATATAATATAAAAAAAGAGTAAAACACAATGCTATGAAGTCTTTTGACATGTCTACTCCTTTGGACTGCATCTTTTACTTCTTCTGCATTGTGCTTTTGTGACTTATCCTATGCTAACCTCTCATTGCTTGTCCAAATGCGCTTTACATGACAATTTTTCCCTAGCTTAGGTACTCTTGAAGAGTTTTTCATTGAGGATTTCTTCCTTTCATTCTCCTTCATTCTCTTGTCTTCCATTTCTTCCACAAGCTTGCTAATTCATCTTGTCCTCCATCTTCCTAGATATTGGGACTGCACAATGTGATCTTTCTTAAAGAGTTTGATGCCCGTTCTGTTTGGGGGCATCCTTTGTACATATTTTATGATCCTAAAAAAATACCAAAAAAATTGATATATGATGCTGAAAAAATTCTAAAAAGCATAAAAAGTCCTGAAAAAAAGAGCATCTTAGTGAAAACCTAGCAATAGGCGCTTTGATGTCTCATAAAAAAATCAAAAAATGCAAAAAATTCAAAAAAAAAAAAGAAAAAGTGCCTTGGTGAAAACTTGGAAATAGGCACCTTGGTAGCAAAAATATAAAAAAAAGAAAAAAAGAAAAAATTGCAATAAAATCCAAGTGGTGAAAACCTTGAAACAGGCGCTACTTGAGGCCTTTGCACCTCTATTTGTTAGCATGCATCCTTGACACTGAACCTTTCTCCATCATGTCTTGACCTTATTTGGCATAGTTTGGAATTGGTTTTTATGTTTGTCTAGGGGGCATACTTGTTAGCATAGGTCCTTTAGGTGCGTTTGTCTCTTGGGGCATTTCACAATAGGTGTTTTTCAACACCACCCCAAACAGTGTTTTTCAACACTACCCTTGCGTCGAGTGTTTCTTAACACTTATCAAATGTCTTACCCTATAGTCTAAGTATGATGTGATATTTCTCATTTGCAGATGTGATAACCAGAGTCTGACTCTATGACCAACACACATGCACTTAAACAATCAACTTGTTGAGATATGATGACTTTATTTTTCTTTGTGTGTTGTCTATGAGGATTTCTTTGATGAGTGGTCTCTCCCTGAGAAGTTTTCGATGATGCATAGCTAGAAGAATGAGGGAGGTATATTTTGTTGGTCCTACCTATCATGAGCATTTATGCTGGTCTTACTTGACACTATGGATTGACAAGGTATTATCCTTGACTATTTTGCGAGTGCATGCTTCTAGCTATCCTGACTTTCATGTGTCTTGATACAAGCATAATCTCGCCATATCAAACTTAGGTAATCTCACTACATTAGTCATCTTGACCTCCATGTCTTTGATGTCTAGGTGGGATTTCCACATTTCTATCTCATAAAGATCATATTCATATCCACATAGTTATGCTAGTGTGCATTGTATGATCTTACAATGCTACCAATAAAGCTTGATGATGATAATTAGATGTCTATAGGCATTGTGACCTTGCAAGTCAACCACTTTCATAGTAGCTTGTATTCTTAGGTTCATCATAGTTTAGTTTTTGCATCTTGCATATGGAGAGAGCTCTCCTTTTTATCATCTACAGACTAGTTGGTCAAATGTGCTCATTTTCTGGTTCTTCTTGATCATATCTTTCATTTTTGGTCTTTCATGTGACATCATTTTCTATCCATTTCGGACTTGAAACCAAAATCTGAGTTGCGTTGACTGATCATTTGAGGCACAATTCTTTGATTTTCAATGGAATTTCTTCCTTTCCATATCTTTCAAACTTCTAGTCTTTCATTCACCCCTTTCGCTTCCTCTCTCTGAGGTTTGACTTAATCTTTATCCTATATCTTTCCCAGTCGAACCTAGTCAACCTGGGGCATATCTTCAGTGTTTGATGGTTATCTGATCATGCTCCCTTATCTTCAGTTGTGATTTCATTTTGATTTGATCAATCTTTATCAATCTGCTATTCCTCTATGCCTGATTTTGATTTTGACTTCGAGGGGGCAGTATTTATGGGATTCTCATCCCTAATTTCCTTGATTTTTTTGATTCAGACATCTTTTTATGAGTTTTTGCTCAAGCTTGAGATTCTTATCTCTTATTTTGGATATGATCTCGAATCGACCTCATGTCTAGAATATTTTATTTATGTTTGTACGAATGTGATCCCGAATCGACCTCACATCTGAGTTATTTTGTGATCCCAGATCGATCTCACATTTGAATTCTTCTTTGACTGCATGTGTTCCCAAATCGATCACACATTAGTCAAAAAGGGGCAAATGTATGCACCCTAAAATGGTCACCTAGACTTTGGGCCCCATTTCTGCAATTTATCAAATCCCTGAATCAATATTTTCATCAATAATCAACATTTTTCAATTATATCAATTTCCTTGATCAAATCATAATCAATTCAATATTTCTTAAGGTTTGAGCCTTATTTAATTTAAAAGAGATAAAAAAAATAATTTTTTTTTTAAAATTTAATTAAGAGAACATGCTCCCTTTTAATTAATTAAAAATCTCTTTTAATTAAATAATAAAATTATTTTATTTTATTAAAAGGAATTTCCTCCCCTTTTATTTAAATAAAAAATCTTCACTTTTCTTCTTATCCTATGTTGCACAAATAAAGCATTTAATTCTTATTTATAAAAAAAAATAAAAGAAAAAATAAAAGAAAAATATTTTTTTGTCTCACATGGACATAAATTAAATGCTCAACATAAAGTAAATGCTTCTAATTTTTTTATTGGAGGATATTTGTGCACAAGGATCAAGCTTCTTTTTTTCTCCATTGTTGATTAAGTCTTTTGCCTCTTAATCTCCATGGTCCATTATTTTTCACTTCCTATAAAAGAAGAGCTCTCTTCCTCATTTACACACACAATACATACTTGAATTATTATGCTACAGGTTTTCTAAGTCATTGAAGCTTTTGGAGATATTCTTGCATCAAGTTTTGAAGATTTGGAGCATCATTGGCATTCATCTTACATCTACATCACATCCTAGCTTGCATCATAGTTGCATTATCATGGTATCATTTCCTTTCATGTTTTAAATTAATCTCACATAGTTTAATTAGAGGGTTTGTAACTCTTTCATTTCCATTTTCAAAGCTTAATTGCATCTTCATTCTCATAATATTAATTTGCATTCTCATATAGATTTGCATAGCATTGTATTCATTTAGAATCTCTCATTGTGTGGTTGACTAGCAAGGTCACTAGTTTATAGCTCTAGCTGAGAGCAATTTTACAAATCTTGCAACTCCATGCATAGAGAGCTATGGATCGATTTGTGAGGGCTCATTATTGAGTTTTCTTGCATGTAAGGATTCATAGAAGTGTGACAACATTTTAGCACACAAACACCATGTAGATCATGTGGCACATTCAGGTAAAGAAAATTTATGTTTTGTTCTTTTAAATTAATTTTTTGATTTATAGTTCTTTTACTTACATAAATACTTGTAATTCACTAATATAAAATAGTGTGAATTTAACTCATGAAGTAGTTGTTATTGCAGCGAACCCCCCTTTGGTGTAGTGGCCTCATGTTCTTGAATAGATGAGGAGGATACACATGTTGGAATTAGAATCACTAGAGGAGAGGAATGATGAGGACATTGATCTTCCTCTTAGAAATTACATGATTAAAAAAAATAGCAAGAAACCCAAAAAGAAATGATTGTAATTAACATTTATTGCTAATGAAAGAACGTTGTCTTAATGGATGTAATTTTGTACTAGTAATGTTGATGAATGATGTGTTAATGAATTTTATGTGTTAATGAATTATTCATGAATGTTGTGTGTTAATAAATTTTGTGTTAATGAATTCTTCATGAATGTTGTGTGTTAATGAATTTTATGTGTTAATGAATCTTATCATGTGATTATAATGATTGAATGTTATATTTCAAAAATGGATGAATGAATGAATGTTATTAAATGTTAATGGAGAATTTAGAGTGTGTTAGGGGGGGTAGGGTCCAAATGAGCTTCCACCTTCACATGGTTGGCCTTGTTTAGTAGAGAATATTAAACTATTCTCGAAACCAAGTGAAGCTCAAACTTTAAAGACAAGCTTAGAGTTAATAGTGACAACCAATTAGCAAGTCGAAATGAAGTTTTTTCGTTATAGGTACCTTTTTAGTTTTTAAAGCACAATGTCATGTTTTAATATTGTGTAGTTTTTTTCTTAAGTCAAAGTATTCTTTTACTATAAGAACATAATTTATGACCATTTTAGTAACTATTCTAACATCACTTTATGACAAATCTTGTTTTGGTAGAGATGGTGATAAGTGGTGCTATCTATTCCTTGGGAGATTGGATTGCACAAGTCTGTATCTCAAAATCATTTGCATGTGGCAGAAATGCATACTTACAACCATTTCATTCTACATTTAAAAACATTGATGACACTCTAGACACAAAATAATGCTCATGCTATTGACTTGATAGTGCTATGAAGGCAAACCAATTTTTGAATTTGATCGAACCTGGATGTTCAGATCTGGTCTCCTTGGATTTAGTCTTCATGGTTCTTTGTCTCATTATTACTATCATTTTAGTAAGGTAACACCTTTGCCTTCTTTCTTAGTCTCTTACTGTTCATACTTGTTTAAGTCGTTGTGCACAATGTTAAAAATGGTCTTTGATGCATTTCCCATAGATGCTATGAATACAACATAGGATATTAAAACATTGCATTCCAAGGTTGAAGAATTGATAGAGAAACATCTTTTAGCGGTTACTTTTTTACACTTGTGTGCAGTTTGAAATCACCTTTAATCAATAAAGACTAAAGTAAGTACTTTTGACTTTTTTAATTCATTAATTATTTATTCTTTATGTTTCTTCCTCCTAGTGAAGATTTGAATTCTTTTATTTCATTTTCTCTTCCTTATTATGTTCCACTTTCTTTTGTATTCAATTTTAGTTAAAGGTATATTTTGATTATATACCTTTAGTCATAACCTTGGATGGTCAAACTTGAAATGGCATCATTATAGGTTTTCAGTTCCTAAGATATAACTAGAAGTGACAAAATAATTAGAATTGAATAAGAGCCTGGTTCCTAGGGTACCAAAATGAAAGATTAGTGCAAGTATTTATAGCATCAATTAAGGATAAACAAATTATGTAGTTAACATCCTACATTTTATGGCTAATATTATGAAAATATGTTTGGAAAAATGTTATTGATCACAAGGTCCTAACATAGAAGTTGGACTTATGATCTATCTCTATTCTTTAAACCATAGAATATGCCTCACCTTACGCTTAGATATTTATTGCTATGATGTAGATTATTAGTGAGAATGGTGCAAGAGCACCAGGAACACAATGAGGAACCGGGACCAAATTTTGGCCAAAGCTTGGAATAAGTCCATGATAAGGCCATTCATTGCATTTTCATAGTTCTTTCATGCATTATTTCATGCATTATGTTTCAATTGTAAGGCCATTTGAGCAATAATGTACCCATTTGGCCTATAAGGCCCTAGGTGGGTCAAAAGTGGTCAAACTAGTCAAATAGGTGGAAATGGTATGGAAACAATGTTTTTTTGTTCTATCTGAGTCATATTGGTCATGTTTGGAATGTAATAATAAGGGTCACTAAAAAGTTGTCAAAAGAGGGATTAAGCCATCAACCACCTTAGAGGTCAGTTGGAAGTAGTTAAAACTGATTTTAACTAACTTATATACCCCTCTTTGGGATGAGGGTTGACAGATCTTGGAGATTGGATGAAATTTCAATAAAGTTTCAATAGAAAACATTGCATTTTATTGTGTTTATCTTGCAAATCATTACAACAGTCACGCGCTATGATTTGATACCGATTCATTTTGATTGTAATTCAACTTGGTGATGAAGTTTGATGAATCTCCTTCCATTTGATCTAATTTTCATGCTCTTCCATGAATTGTAGAGAAAGATCCATTCATTTTTGTCAAAACAGTCATGGAACCCCATGTTCAAGGGTTTGGATACAAATTGATTGATTTCTTCATTTCTAACCATTGGAAAATTTTGAAATTGTGGATGTTGATAGTACATTTAAACTAAGCATTTCAATTTTTTTTGGATCAATCCATTTTGTATTTGAGGAGATCTCGCAAGCCCTAGGCGGACTGCTATTTGAATTTTACTCACTGTGACTGCAAATTTCATTTGTCTTGATAATATGTGATTGAACAAATGGTTCTAATGATTGCACGTGATTCAATAAGGTTAAGAGGAGTCTGAACGTCATTGTAATAATTTGGATCAGCACATCTACTTGTCTTTTTGAGATCAAATTGCTTTATTAGTCATAATTGTCTAGTTTTATGACAATCATTCCCAGTTTTGGTAAAGGAAGCATAACATTTTATTCAACCATTGGATCTTTCTATAAATTTGGGAAAAGTTATGTAACTAAAAAATCTAAATTCTAACCAAAGTGAATGGATTAATTGTCCTTTATGTGGAAGTTATAAATGACTGTTCATCACAGATTATTGTGACCAGCAAACCATCAATCTTCTGAAGAATTGCTTTGTATGAATGTAATCAGTAAATGGATATGATATCATAGTGATGTAAAGGATCTCATAGCATCTCAAATGCTTTGAGATATGATGCCACATTTCTGCATTCAGTTTGGGAGTTACATTTTCCATTCCAAGCCATTGATTGTAAGCACTAGGAGTTAAAGAAGAGAGTCCTTATTACTTTCATCATTTGCCTCACATTATTAAAGGTTCAAAGGAATCATTTTGTCATTTTGGATTGTCCATACTCTGTCTCACTATAAAAACTAGGAGATTCATCCTTTTAGGCCATTCCATGTTAATATTTGTAGTCACTCTAAGGGATTGAACTTTTTATTAGATCTCTTTGACTATCCAAAGGAGTTGTCACAAAAAAAAGAATGCATGATGAAGACCATAACCTCTCAAAGTTGTTTGGAAGCATGTTAGGTGTCTTTGAATAAGTCAAGGAAGGGTTGTATACAGGAGGTAGAATTTGTGAAGATTGTGATCTAGGGTGTAAGGGTATGTTGAAGGGCATTGTGGGTCCTTTTGCGTCAGAGATGAAGAAGTGTATGGGTTGAGCTTTGGGTGAGTCTTTTGAAGAAGATGGTGAATTGTCAATTCAAGAGATTTTGTAGCCATGCTAGATGCCTCATTTATCAAAAATTGGAGTCTTGAAGGATGCTTGGGTCAGAGAGTACTCTTAGGATGTGTGAGGAAGTAGGATGCTCTACGTCAAAGAACCTATTCACATATTAAGTATACTTTGGTGTTAAGTTACTTATCCTTATATCCTATGTCACTTCTAAAATATGGTTATAATGGTTTCATCTCTCATTATTGACTTTTTGTTAACTAGCCATTTAATATTTTCTTTATGAATTTAATAAATTTGTATGAATGGTTGTCTCATTGCATAGGATTAAGCCATGTGTCAACATATTGTTACTCCTACATCATAGCTTGCTTATATTTAAGCAATGTGTCTTGTACATTTATAGTAATATTCAACTATTATCAATCTATGCATTATTATACTAGTTATATTTTCCATTCTCTCTTCTAGCGGGAATCCTAGCTAACATTAATCACATACCATTTTTTCCTTACTGTCAAACACCTTACAAGTTCCTTGTTCAAAATGACCTTCATGTTTTTGGCAATGTCACCATTTCACACTTTAGCCCTTCTAGGCTTGTCCTAGTAGCCCGATTCAGCAAACAATTTGCACTTAACTCCACATTTTCCCAAAAAAGTGAAGGAACAAAATACATGATTGAATGCCCCTCAACAAGTTACATAACATATGTCAATCTCATGACATGATTCCTTTACTGGTGAAGTCATCCAGCCCTATAAAGCACTCACTTTAGGCCTAATTAGCCCTCACTTTTCAAAGCAACTTATAACTCCTCTCACTTCCAAGACTCCAAACCCTTAAAAAATCTTAACAAATGATCCCAATCCATAGATTTTCAAGATTTTAAGTTTCCATGCCTTCATTTTACCATTGTTTTGTCAAACCCTCATTTTAAGGGTCATAGGGCTAGGGCATCACCAAACCACCACTTCTAACCACTCCAAGGCTCCAACTTTGAACCAAACACCTTCACTAGGACCTAACTAGATAGGATCCACCATAAAACGTACTCCTTTGGAGAAAAATCCTCAACCAATGACTATTGTTGTTCATGGCACCAATTTCTGAACTTCTACATTGTGGCAGTCATTGTTTCTTTCCATTTCCCTACTTTTCCTATATTCCAACAATATATGGAACATATATTACATTGAGGAACTCCTCCCACAAATCACAGGCATCGCAGAGTGTGGGAGCATTCCATATCTCCAAGAAACACCAAAACTACTTAATTGTTAAGAGTAAATGTACAGGCATAGTCCATTATGAAGATGCATTATGATGAAAAGATCCATTGTGAGTATTTAAAAATTGGTATCTTGATTGGTGGTGAACCAAAAAGATTTTTTAACGTACACCAAATTGGTATCTTGATTGGTGGTGAACCAAAATGTTACTTTATATCTCCAATTCTTTGCAAGTATTGTTTTCTATTTTCTTTGCATTGGCATATTGGCATTGCTTTTTTATTAAATTGTTCACAAGTTTTCTAAAGACTAATGCAGAGGTGACAGCCGGAAGGGTAGTGTACCCTTCACTTGTTCCCACACTTCACCAATCAATTGTAATGACTCAAGGGTATTCCCAATCCCTTAGGATGGTATAACACAATCAACTAACTAAGTTTATGTCCCAACAAACTCCCTTTACAAAGTTAGACACTTAATCAAAGTTCAATGCCATTTTGGCTTTAGGAAAACTAGGCCTAAAGGTGACTTATTGCTGAAACTCTTCACTGCTGGCTTACTTGACCACTCCCAAGCATGTAAATGGTCTTCATTTTACCTAAGGCCTTTGAAATAACAATTGGTTTGATCCCATCAAGACCGTACCATAGAGAACTAGACCTGCACACACTTTTTCTTATAGCCCTCTTACAAGGGATTTTCTACTCTAACTTTTGAATAGTTGATCATATGGCTAAGAACAAGGTATTTTAAGATACCCATTTGGACATTATATAAGACTCCAAAGCCTTATCTCTCAACTCCAATCTGGCACCACCTAACTCCCACTTTATACACAGACCTAATAGGCCTAACTAGGCTTGGTTTGCAAAGGAGGTGTGAGATGTAGGGTTCTTGGAATAGGTAAAGGGCTCCATATGTTCTTCAATCCAAAATAGCTCAAAACCACTCTTACTTTCTTCTCTTAACACATCTATACATTCATTTACAATTTTCTTCTATTGACTAGACTGAATCCTCTCACAAATTTAGACTAGGGTCTGATGCATGAAGGCCTTCCCCTTTGAGCCAAAAAAAAAGCTTTTGGAATCCATAAATATATGGACCTAACTTGCATCCTTCAAATTCCTAGGGTAAGCCCACAGTTAGATTACAAGTTAGGCCCCCATTTGCGTTCAGGGCTCCTCAAACCCTTGTTTCCTGAACTGTTTGAAAAGAAACTAAGATCACTTTAATACCAGATCTTAAAACTACTTCAAATCAACACAAAGATACACTAACATGAAAAACAATACTTTGACATGCAAATGTTGTCTCTACACAGCCGTACACAGCCGTACAAGTCTGGAAAATGGCTCAAAACTGGTTAAAACTCTTCATTCTTTGCATTAGTCATACAAAAATCATCTTCTTACCTTATGGTTTGAAGTATTGTGCTTATA
The DNA here is from genome assembly GCA_027943335.1 of Chamaecyparis obtusa. Lineage (NCBI taxonomy): Eukaryota > Viridiplantae > Streptophyta > Pinopsida > Cupressales > Cupressaceae > Chamaecyparis > Chamaecyparis obtusa. Next base: position 134,109 of record BSBK01007950.1, read on the forward strand.
TAACCTTCAAAATGAAGGTATAACATTTGGATAGCTCTATTGACTCTTGAGTTTCCAAATTCAAACTCTCAAACAATATTTAGAAAGTTGCAACAACTTTTATTACATTTTTGCAATTTTGCAAAATATGCATCTTTATGAACTCGGTAGAGGTTATGATTTCATTTTGAGATCAAAACCTATCAGCATGCTTTTTAAAATGAAAATTAGTCTAAAATGAACCTTTTAACTCCATAAGTCTAACCTAGCAAACTATTACTATCTAGTTGAATCAATGATACTAAAACCTAGAAATGATTCAAATCTACATATAGCTCATAATCTTTCTTAAAACAAAAATTAAAATATTTCAAATATCTGTATATCTCAAGTGTTCTTCTTTCATTAAACATTAATCAAAAACCTTTCAACTTCCATTGATATAATAGCAATGACAATACTGAAAACTTAACAACTTAACAATAATGGTTAAATGTTGCACTTCACAACTTATCAATGAAAAAAACTCGACAATGGACTTGGGTATACTGATTTGGGTATTGGTTAGAATCTTCTTTGAAATCCTTTGAATCACCCGAACAACTTTGTAAATGGTCTATGTTTCTGTGACTGTCCCAATAAGTCTCTCAGCTTAACAACCAGTCCCACAACATTAAATATTCTCAAGAACTTGAAAGTTTTGTAAACCAACCAATTTTGAATGCATTGAATACAAAAAGGTATTGACTCAACTCTTTCCCAAACACAATGGTAACCAATCTGAACATGGATATAGTGACTTCTCTGAAAACTATCTTCATTTTACTTATATTGAATCAACACTTTAACACAGTTCGCCAACACCACACAAAGCTTGAATTAATAAACCTAATTCATGTCAATGTTAAACTTCTCCCTCAAAATTATGGAACAAGGAATTTAGATCATACTCGGTTAACCAGAGATCTTTTCACCTAATAAATATTAAGATTCCTTTCATGAACTGATATCAAGAACATTAAACTATAACAGAGTTCTTTGAATTCAGATTATCAATAATCTACGAACCGATTACAATAAACTTTTAAAACTCCTTTCATTAAACCCGAAATTAGGAATTGATTCATATCCCATTGACTAGAGATCTTTCAAAATTGAAAGTAAGATAGAATTGAATATAACAAACTTTGAGAACAGTAGAAACGTAAATTAGAAAGGATTAAGAACTCAAAGATCTAAATATAAATTCGATCCTTCTTTCATTATACGATGTCCTGTTACATCTTTATATGCCTTCTTTGATAAAACTTTCTATTCTACTTGTTGTTATCAGTTTCAACATTGCATATATAAAGATCTACGCTGATAACTGATAATGACTTCTTGACTTCAGCGACCCTTCTAATTCCTCTAACATATCTAATATACTAATTCCATAACTGACTCATTATCATAACTAACTCTTTCCAATTCCTCTATCGGTTCTTCATGACCAATTAGAATAAACATAAGCTAAACTAGTATGACATTGTGGAGTCTAGCATAGTTGAGAGTAGCTGTGCTTGATCAAATTGATTAGTGACATGGAAAATAGTTTGGGAGTTCATCAGATGTGTCCATGGAAAAATTCTAGTCCAAATGATCGGTAAGTATATGTTAACACATTGTTACACATGCTTTGTGATTTTATGATGAGATGAAAATATGTTTGTTGGTGACCACATGATCAGGGAGCTATATGGTTGTTAGCTGAGTTTAGTTTCATACTTGGATGTTGAGGAAATTTATCTCAGTATTGAACAATGTGTTTCCCTTTGTTTGAGAGCTAGTAATTTGGTCCGCATTCTACCACATTACACAATCTAATTATGCAGTTCTAGATTGGTAATGTGTAAGATGTTTAATTCCTAAAGTCATATCCACTTCTGCAAGATAAATTATAAATGTCTATTATCTGGATCACAATTTAATTGTGAAACTTGTCTTAGTTGTATCAATTGAATGCTTTATTTTCCTTCATGGTAATTGGTATGCCTGTGCAAATTTGGGAACATATTTGAGCTGGTATGAGGAGTTAGTAATATGAGTTTTAGATGATTTGGTGCTTTGTAATGTTTATCACAATGAAGTGTTACAATCTGTTTCAATTGATCTGGCTCTTTCTGTTCAATGGATTTACTCCCTTGCACCAGCACTTGGTGATTGACTACTTTAGAAGATGTTTGTAGAAAGATTGTTGTTGGTTTGTAAAACTTTTAGTATTGCATGATGTTTTTATTTGGTTTCTCCTTGGTGGTATAAAGGCAATTAGTTAATAGTTTTGATAGTGGTATTGATATTTGAGTTGATAGAGTATCTTCCTTCAATTGTGGATGATCTTGACCTATCTTAGTTGCTTTGAAGTATTTGATAAGACATGTTTTGAGTTCAGTTAAGCCTTGGGTTGATCTGCAACTTATTTTTAGTCTGTGAGTTATGTATTTGAGCTGACCTATTTTGGATCAAACATTTCATCTATTAGGTCCTATTGTACCGACCTAATTAATGTTTTAGGGTGTTGCGGAGGGTATATAATGTTTGGATGACAATCCAGTTTTGAGAGTTCTTTGTTTTATCTGGATTTTGATAAGTTACTTGGCATCAAATTTTATGGAGGAAGTCTTAATTGGGTTTGTTGAAGTTTAATATCAAATTCATTTGGTTGATCAAAATAGTTATTAAACCGGTATGCTATGTTTGAGGAAATCAATATTCATAAACGTGATTTGTTGTTGTTTGATCTTTTAAATTCCAAGATTGAATATGAATTAGTTGGCATCAATTTTAATGAAGGAACAGGGATATGTATTGGAATGGGTTTGATAGTCCCGATAGCAATAAATGGTTCAAATTAGCAATGGGGGACTATGTTCATTTTGAAGTCTATGCTATTGCGGTTCATGGTGAATGTTTATCTGTTAGTAAAGATGAGTATTAAACTCTTGCAGGTGTATAAGTTTATAACAGCTTTGTCCAGAGAACTGGCGTTAATTGCTAAGTGTTCATTCTCATATATATGTATGGAAATAGTTTTCAAAGATATTGGGAGTTGGTTCTATGTGATGGGAAAGTGAAGTTCAATTCTAAAGTTAGTTCTTGAATATATATTGAAACAGTTTTCAACAAATTGTTATCCCAAGTCTTGGGAGGAAGTATGCAATGTTATTGGGTGTGATTGAAGTAGGCTAGGCCCATGTTTCATAATCACTTCTGAAGTAACTGTTTGTTGTGGAAATAATTAACCATGTTGGAATTGTAACAGTCCGTGAATGATCACTGAAGAATGTAATATTCTTGAAGGAATCAGTGAATGTTCTAAATAAACAGCAAGACATAATAGTCATGGCGGATTGGTGAGTTGGTACAGTAAGTGAGTTGTGAAATTTAATGGTAAATCTTATTTGTTAGATCAATATTATTGTTATCATAATTTAGAGCATCTCCTCAACTATTTCTCTTCTCATTGTATATTGCTCAACAAGTTCTTTCCAGGAGAAGTGAGCCTTAAAACAAATATGTAACACTTGTTTCATATAGTGTGAGCTAACTCTCTCCATGGGTTTTCCCTAATTGGGTTTTCCACTTCAAGATCTTGGTGTTCTTGTGTTTGGTTTTGTGGTGCATGCTTTTATTTCACGTTCTTCATTTAGTTATTGTTTATAACTTAAAATGCAAATGAAATAGTTTATGTTTTTTTATATGCTGATTCTCCCCCCTAATCATTCGACGTGTTCAACATATATATGTTAATGTACTAAGCTTTATTGCTTGTTACTCCTTGTAAGTGAAGAGAAGTCATCAAAAGCATCATCAAGAGGTTGCAAAGGTAGCACATCTTGCATTGCTATAAGGAAATTGGTAAATTGGGAAGAGGAATTGGAGCGAGAAAGCAAGATGCATAGTTGAGAGAACTTATGAATTATGAGTTTTATACATACAAGAAGAGTTTTATAACAATAGTGAAAAGGAATCTATTATGGTTACTTTAGAGGTCTAGTTGAATTGTGGGAAGTGAGAGAGAGCGTAGGAAGTTGTCAAGGATCTATTCAACAAGGGAATAAGTCACATTAGTGACAAAATAAGAACTAGATAGGATTTTGATCAAATTCTTAGAAACCCTAGGATGAAGGATAGAGATTGAGGAAATAAGGGCTTCTTTAATGAGGAATTAGATAATTTTCTTATAGGGTGTATACTCATAGGTGGATGGTAGGACATTGGGAGGATTATCAAGAACTAATGTGATAGAGGACCACATTGACAATGGTCAGATAATAAAGAAAGATGTTGTTTAGGTTGACATTTGGAGGATAATTGAATTGAGGCAACTTGAGGGTGAGAGTAAAGTGATAGTAAAGTTGAGAGAGAAAATGTGAACTCTAAATGAAGTATGACAATGTCATAGCCCCAAATAAAACATTTTTCATGGAGGCAATTTTGAATAAGTGTTTTACAACACTATTTTTAACAAATTATAAATCTTTGTCCTATTTGGGCCAACCCAAGTCGGTTTTCTTGTCTTTTTAGGGATATTAATTTTCTCTTAGGCTAAATCTAGGTTGGTTTCCCCAATAATGCTCACTTCCTTGTCTTTTAAGAAAACACTTCTATTTATAGGTGGTTGAGTAGATGTTTTTCATATACTTGTTTGAATTGTTGTACTACATGGAGCTGTGAGCATGCACGTGATCAAGGATGCAAACCTCATCTAGTCAACAAGATAGTTTAATGCATAGAGAGGAAGAAAAACATCATGTACATAGGAGATTTTTAAAAATGAGCTCAAATAAGACACCAATAGACATTTTTAATAGACATTTTTTTAAAAAGAAAATTTAGTATTGGTCAAAATTTTGACCTTTGCATAGAATTAATTTTGACCACAATGCCATACATTCAACCAATAGTATGGTCAAAATTGAGACCATTGCCCCATTAGTATATGCTCAAATTTTCAACCATTGCACCAAAAAAATTGACGACAATGCTATACAATTGATGATCATTTCTACAACAGTTGGTGGATAACTTGAACTATCATATGGTCTCAATTTCGACCATTGGACCAAAAAAATCAATGGTGATTCTTCTAGTTTCAAGCGATTGCTGCAGTCAAAATTGAGACCAATACTATGGTCGAAATTGCGACCAATAAGAAATATGTAGAGAATTCGATGAAAAAAGAGCGACAAAAGTTTTAGTCATGGATTTGACCAATTATTGTCGAAAATTTGACTAATTCTCATCGAAATTTAAGGTAAAATTTACTAGTGGGATTAAAATGGATTCAACTCTATTCAAATGTAAAGGGGAAAATATGAGATCTATTCTCAAACCCAAATTCCCAAAGAAGAGATCCAATTTGATCAACCAAGAGGTTAATACATAATCGAATCAATTTATAAAGAATATGGAAGAGAGAGAGAGAGAGAGAGAGAGAGAGAGAGAGAAAATCCAATATTTTCCTATAAAGGAAATTATGCTTAAAATAAGGAATAATTGAAATACAAATACTAACCTCAAATTAGGGCAGATCTGGAAAATGTCAAATTCTGATGTCTGTGTATACTTTCGGGCAATTCTGCAACTTGTTCCAAACTAGAAATGCCGAGATAGAGAAAACCCATAAATCTTTCTCCAAGATGAGCTCAGGTCGGGTTTGACCCTCATAAAAGGTCAAATACTACATTCTTTATTTGAAGTCCGATTTTGATTCTCTTCGCAGATCTTAGAAGTTTGCCAAAAAGGGTATCCAAATTCACTCTTAGATATGAAATTACGCACCTATACCTGCAAGAAAATGGGGGTTTTTGTTGTATGGGGGGTTTTCCTTGGTCAAACCCCAATTTAGGAATTAACCTTGAAATTGAATTGAAATATAGTATGCATAAACAAAGTAATTGAAACAAATCACCTCGCTTATGTTGAATTCCTTGTAGAGGATTCAAATCCTCAAATCCACAAGTAGGAATGCTTCAATGGATGTAGAATGAATGTAGGATGTCTCCAATCAATGGTATTTGATCTTCAACACCAATCTTGATTTGATCTTTGCATATGAGAAGGCTTGCATGAATGGAGAAGGATGGATCTTCAAGGGGGCTCCAAAGAGATTGAATCCTTCAATGGCTAACAATGGATCTCCTTGATGGATGAATACTTGAACACTTAAATGCTTGAAGGCTTGCTTGCATGCTTGAATGCTCTCACAAAACTTAATGAAGAGATGTGAATAATGGATGAGAAAATGAGAGAGGAAGGCCTCCTTTTATAGTGAACTAGGGCACACTGCTCTAGAGGAGCCACCTTGGAGAATTAAATCCCAATTAGGTTCTAACCTTTAGAAAATATACCTAGATTAAATGCAATTAGAGGATTTACCATTCTGAAACCTGAAATGGCTGACTCGGAGACAGGAAAACAAATATCCTAAAAGCCCGATGCTCAGAAATCAAAGAAATTGGAAATTTGAATGAGGGGGGAAAAATCGAGGTTGGACCTGACCTAGTCAAGATCAACTTTGAATTTGACCCTGGGCCCAGATTCAGTTAGAACCAGGTTAGGAGGTCTTGGGGATGCCCAGAATCCTAGAAATGATACCAGAATAGGACAGAATGCCAAGGATAGACATAAAATCCTATGATTACTATGATGAAGGCCATGAAGACCTATTTCTAAATCCTACCTAGAAAATAGAGCCATGGAAGAGGGAAGTTAAGGAGAATCCTTAGGATCCTAACCCTAATTTCATCTAGAATGAAGAAATCAAGTGCAGAGAAGAAGTGGAAAGCAGGGAGAAAGCCAAATACATGCAAAGACCCAATCAAGGAGCTTAAAATGACCCCAAACCACTTACTCAGAGGGATAAACGCTCTTATCATGGAAGTGCTTCCATTTTAAGACGATACAATTATTACTAATGAAAATATTTTTATGAAAATCTTACAACGCAATTCTTATGATACATCAGATGTGTGGATTCAAACTTGTAATGGTTTTCTTTATCCATCATTTGGTTCTATTACTTTACTGGTTGAACTTTGTGGAAAAATTGTGAACACTACCCTTGTTGTTGTTCCTACTTTTGATCAATTTCAAGTTAAGCTAGGTTTGCCTTGGTTAAATGTCATGCATGCTGTTGCTTCACCTATCCACGAGTGTCGTAAATTTATTCATGATGAAGAAGTGAAGATGATTAATCATAGTTTATATCAACCTTCTAGGCCTAGAGACTGTGCTGCTGTTGATTTCTTTTGGCCTTCATTATCTAATTCATGTCCTCCTCGACTTGATAATATTTTTCGTTCATATCAAGCTTATAAACATCGTAAGATTCTTGAATTAAGCATACCTCCTATGGATCTTAATCGTGGTCTTTTGCCTACACCTTCTATACCTCCTTTAACTATGGCTTCTAGTTCTGTTAATCAAGTTCCTCCTATTGATCTTCCTAAAGAACCTTTGAAGGATCTTCTGATTGTTCCTCCTAGTTCTCAACCTATTTCAAATAAATCAAAACATAACTGATCTACCAATGAACGTCATAAGAAGCATCGTGCTCATGCTCAAGCTCGTAATTCTATTCTTCAAAGATCTCTACCTTCTTCGGATAAATCTATGCATGATGTGTTAGAAGAGGTTGTTACTAATAATGATGTTAAGATGCATGATTATGATGATTCTATTTGTATCTTAGATCCTATTTTGATTAATTTGGATGAAGAAGATACTCTTGTTGATACTAATGATGTTAATGATGAATATGAGACTATTGACATTGACATTGATTTACCTAATATGATTTCATCACAATTAACTCTTACACCTAGTGTCAAACATTGTGATTCTCAAGAGGATCCTTGTTTGGAACTGGCTATCATTCCTATGTGTTGGATATAATCCCTCTTGCGAGTTACCCACCTTCCCTAAATGATATACAACGAGATGGGGAGAGTAGGTGGCATGCTTGATCGGCTCGTCCTTTGTGGTTGCTTTGTTGCATGTTTTCCTATTGTACTGTGCTTCTCCCGTAATGTGTTTGCTAAATGTTGTTAGATTCTTTTATATGATCCTTGTTACTCAATTGGTATAAGGTGATAAAGGAATCAAACATGTTGTTCCATTCCTCTATATGTATCTCTATTCTTAAAATTTCTATACTTGTATTTAATTTGTATTTTAAAAGCTTTTAATTAATGTTAAGATTTCATGATATGAGATAGAGCCAATTTTGAATTACTAATTTGAAAAAGTTAGGTTGTCTATTTCATATAGGAAATATGAAATGATAGTTAAATGATAGTTAGAGGGATAGGGTATTATAGGAAATATGAAATGATAGTTAAATGATAGTTAGAGGGATAGGGTATTATAGGGAAAGATAAGGGGAAAGAGAGTGAGTAAGATAAATAACATAAAGAGAAAAGAGAAATAGGATAGTATAGGGAAAGATAAGGGGAAACAAAAGGGTGGAGAGAGTGATTAAGATGAATAATATAAAGAGAATTTTTCATATAGGGAAAGAAAGAGGTGAAGAGAGAGAGTAAAATGAATAGTATAAAGAGAGAATTTTGATTTATCATGTAGAAAGTTGGCGAGGTGTTGAAATTATGGTTAGAGTAAGATGGAGCGGAAGAGATAGAGCCAATTTGAATTATTGATTTGAAAAAGATAGGTTGCTCATTGCATATAGGAAACATAACTTTAAATGTAGTTAAATGAGTAGTGTTGAATTAAGATTCTAGGGTTCTATGTAATTGGAGTAATGGTTAAAGTTAGGTTAGGGTTCAATTAGACAAATTAGAGTTACATATAGGGTTACATTGTGTGAGTTTCCTTATATAACACTATCGGGGTAACCCTTGCACCCTTCAAAGGTGCAAGTGCTAGTTAATAATAAAAATGAAATATGTTTACAATGTGAATAAATGAAAATTTATGGAGAGCTACATATCTTAAATCAAATACGTAAATAAAATGAAACAACTACCAAGTGGAGATAATTGAATTGAACAATGAAATATGATGTGGCACATAAGGTAAGATATTTGGTAGAGTTGTGTGGGGCTTTGACAGTAACAAGGACAACTCTTTTTTTTTGACAAAAATAAACGGCCTGAATCATTGTATCATCTTGCGAAATTCCACACCTTGATCTCTTAAATCAAGCTGCTTTATATCATAAAATTTTTCCAGAGTTATACCAAAGTAGAAGAAAATCCTTTTCCTTTTTGTATTTGAAGTTTTGATGGCTGACTGACATACAATAATAATAATGCAAAGATTTATCCTTGTCTTGAAATCAATATTTTTAGGCGGCGATTTCTCTCATAGTTTGACATTATTTCCAATTCAAACAGACTTTCAATAAAGGTTTAAGCACTGACACATGCCTCAAATTTGATGGCCGACCATTTTTGTACTTTTGTATTGTATGTGATAGACTGAAAAATTATTAGACCATATGAATAGACAGGCTAGATATTTATAAAATTGTAAATATGAGATTTAAATTTACCAACAAACAGTCAAAATTTGTTATAGGCAATTTACTATTTTATTTAATAATAAAAATAGATGTGATTTGTACCATAGATTATGTTATTTTATAATGTATAAGTTTCTATTTTGATTATTATATATGTTTCACATTAATTTAGAATGTTTTTCAAATAAAATATATGATTTAAAAACGTGTTTTACTAATTTAATATACATATTTTTTATATTATTTATTATATATTTATATTAAGTTAGATATTTTTTAAAACTAAAATATATGAATTTAAAAATACTTTTAATTTATTTTAGATTTTCATTTAAAATTAATTTTTAATTTTATATACTTTTTATTACAAATAGAAGTTTATATTTGTATAAAATTATTGAATTAAAATATTTTCTAAATGAATTTATTTTCTAATTTTATATTTTATATATTATATGTATTATGTTTAATATATGCATTATAATTATATTGATAAAATATTTAAATTTGAAATAACTTATTAACTTATTTCTATATTAAAAAATTTGACAATTAGTATTTTTCTTAAAAGATAAAATAAAAAATATTAAAATGATCAAACACTTATAAAAAAATTTCATATCACAAATAAGAGTGACCCTCAAATATTAAATGATAAAAAGTAGGTACAGGAGAGATGGTAAAGGAAATCAAGTGGATAAAAAAATCTCTCTCGTACAAATTTTATCCGTTTTTTCCAAAGCAAAAGAAAAGCATTTCACTTTTGTCTTAAAGTGGTCAAACCAACAACTTTTCTCGCACGCAGAAGAAAATTCCAATAAAAACAGAAGTTATGACTCCAAGAATAGACACAAGCCCTCACTTCATTCAACATTTATGGAGAAAATTGTATTTCAATAAAAAAAAATGGAAGACGGAGAAATCGCAAGTCATAACACATCCCAAGTTGTCTTAAAAAACTCTACTTTTCAAGTTTTTCGAGTTTTTTTCAAACACGCCAAAGAAAAGAATCACTCTAAAAATTTTCCGAGTTTTTATGGATGGAATTTGTAGACTAATTATATTAACTTAAAATGACATTATACAAAATATCAGTCTTAATGGAAGGAGAAAAGCATTTCAGTTTTCATTATCGTCACAAGTTACGACTCCAAGAATAAAAGGCGGAGAAATCGCAAGTCATTTCCAAATGCATCCCAAATTGTGGAAAATGGGAGGAAATGAAAGGTAGAAAAAACACATCCCAAGTTGTCTTTTCACACTGTACTTTTCAAGTTTTTCGAGTTTTTTTCAGAGGAGGAAATAAGTGGAGAAAAGAATCACTCTACAAATTTTCCAAGTTTTTATGGATGGAATTTGTAGACTAATTATATTAACTTAAGATAACATTATACAAAATATCAGTCTTAATGGAAGGAGAAAAGCATTTCACACAGCTTGTGACAGATCATCTTTAGTATTTACCACAACTTTCTTATGACAAGTGAAACACAAATTAACTTAAAATAACATTATACAAAATAAAAGCATTTCGCTTTTCATTATGCGCTAAACGCGGAGAACTCGCAAGTCGTGAGGAAATAGAAGGCGGAGATATCGCAAGTCGTTTGAAGGTGGAAAATGGGAGAAATTGTGTTTCGTTACGCCAGGCAAGCTAGTGACACAATTTTCTTATGACTGCATTTAGTCTTCTTTCAAATTTAGAAACCATAGCATTAGGACGAAACAAATTGACAGGTATTATCCCACCTTTCTTAGGAAACATGTCTTTTCTAAAAATCCTTGATTTGTCCCAAAATACACTCCATGGTGGTATTCCTGCTGAGTTGGGTATGCTTACTCAGCTAAACTGGCTTAATCTTGGCATCAACAACTTCATAGCTGGGTCGATCCCCCTTTCCCTTTTAAATTGCACTCATCTCAAAATCTCGGGGCTCTATGACTGCAACTTAAATGGCCCAATTCCATGGGAGTTTGGAAGGCTGTCAGAGCTGCAAACAGTGTTATTGTGGCAAAATCAACTCAGTGGAGAAATACCCCGCTCGGTGGGGAATTGGACTCAGCTGGAAGTGCTGGAGTTGGAGATCAACCAACTGAGCGGCACACTGCCCCTGGAATTTGGTAATATGCAGAAACTGACAAGGTTAAGTTTGTGGGGAAATGAATTTGTGAGTGGAAGCAATGGTTTGTCTATTCTAACAGTGTTAACTAATTGCTCCAGTTTGAAAACTCTTTTGTTGTCAAATAATCATCTCACTGGTGTCTTGCCCACTTCAGTTGGTCGTCTTTCAAGTTCACTCTCAGATTTACAATTGCATTCAAATGAAATTGGGGAAAAGATACCAGATGAGATTGGCAACCTCACAAACTTGGGACTATTATTTCTGAGTGCAAACCGATTGAATGGGATCATTCCATCTGCACTCGGTAAACTTCGAAATCTGGAAAGATTACATCTGGACAAAAACAATTTACACGGAAGAATTCCAGATAGTCTTGGCGAGCTTCCACAATTGAGAAAACTTTCCCTTCATCACAATCAACTATCAGGCAAAATACCTGCTAGTTTAGGGAGTTGTCAGACATAGGAGGCGGTGGACTTTGCACACAACAAACTAAAAGGAAATATACCTCCTGAAGTTTCAGGTCTTCCGAATGTCCTATTTTTTTAAGATTTTTCCAACAATTTCTTCCAAGGTTCTATTTTGGAAATGAGCAAAATGGTTATGGTTCTAGCTATAGATGTTTTTCAAAATAATTTTTCGGGTGTCATTCCTGGTGCACTAGCAAGCTGCAAGGTCTATATAAATGAGATAGTTGATTGATTAAATACAATCAGAGGTGCATTTCTTAGTACCTTTAATACTCCTCATTTACCAATAGACATATCACTTTTTCTTGAGAATACAAGAGCTATAAACATAGTTGGTTCAGGGATCAATGGAGGTTCATCTACATTTACTTCCTAGGTTTCTGTAAATATTGTTATTTTGTTTGCTAGCCAACTAGATAATAATAATGTCTATGTGTTGTATTTTGTAGTAGATAGTATATTGTGAGGAGCTCAAATAATGTTTAGATTGTCATACTTACAATATATAGAAGATTGAGATACTATATATCGCTCATTTAAAATTGTGAACATAAAGGAGATATGCATGTTGTTTATTTTTAGTTTTATTAATTACAATATTAACATTTTATAATATTAATAATTTTATTTTATAATTGAAAACTTATTGTAATGGTAAAGTTTGTATAGTTGTTTGTTAATTTTAAATATTTTCTAGTTATTTTGAGAGAATGTATTAATAAATTTATATATTATAAAATGACACAATCTTTTGTAAAGTTAGCCATTCTTATACATTGCAATCTAATATAATCATTCAAGACTTGTATTTATTAAATGTCTATGTACATCAGCTTTTACATAAGTGGTATCCATCTAGATATGACAATTTGCATATCCAAGGTGATTTCCATTGTTGTGAACATAATCATTGATTATTTAGAAGTTAAATTCAAATGTTAGTCAATTTTTGCACATTATTTTTTGGTCTTAGGTTGACCAAGGATTAATTTGCATGATTTAGTTGTATGTGCTAATTTATTTAAGGGCATTGAATTATATTCATGTCATATCTTCTTAGCTTTGAAGCATCATTCACATATTATTTGTATTAAGGGAGGCAAACTCTTAATTTTGTGTAGTAACAAAATCTAGATTTTCATGATTATCTTACAAGAATATGTATTCTGGAATAGTATCACAATTGTTTACCTAATTTTTCAATGAGTTTAACAAATAGAACATGTCCCCTTCTATTATTAATGATAATTTTCTAAAGATGTTTCTAAATATCACTAATCTTAGACATCTAAAATGAGGAGAAAAAATGAATAATTAATAAAGTGAGAAAAGGAGTGGAGAATCACATGTAAAAGATGGTTGAGTTTATCCATAGAAGTTGATAAATCTACAACTATAGATGAGACCTATACTTATATATTGAATCCTAGAAAAAGAACCAATTTAGGATAAAATTTGAAAATTTACAAAGATAGCAAGATGTCATTTACCTTGCATCTCAATATTGGAATCTCACAAAATACGATGCATGAGTATGAAAGATGACTATGTATGCAAATCCTCCTACCATTGATGTATATAATGCAACACATGCTATTCTTACAGAGTCAAATTTTACTAGGCTCATACAGCCAAATGTGCCGAAAATCATAAGCAAATTTTACAATGTTTCAATTTTTCACCATAAATTCAGAGATTTTGAGATCTCCCATGTAATCATTTCATTATGTTCTATTTCACTACTCCATACCCCTCTTCTACATACCTCAAGAGGTTATAGAAAGAGGCTTTAAACCTGCCATTTGTATTAGCTTCAAGGTTTCTAAAACTTCTTTCAATAAAACTATTTCCTGCAAATTTTCAACCAATGCATTTCAACAATCCATCTTCTGCATCTTGTGATCATGAGCATGGAGATCAATCATAGATTGAAGTATGTGCAGCCTGAAAATAAATTCATTGTGTGCCCCACTTCCTTTTCATTTCATGTGATCATTCCATTGCTTGAATTGACCACTTCTTTAATTATTCTGGTAGATTGGGTGTGTCTTGGCAATGATTCCACATACAATACCCTTCACTTAGTCACAATGATACTATCACTACTACCATGGCTATCTGAAAATTTTAAGCACCTTGTGAAAATGTCATTTTAATCATTTACTTAAAATGATTTAAATACTAAATATTTTATTTGCACTAGCCTTCTTGACCCCATTTCTGATGAAAGTTGGGTCTCCTAGTGGGCCCAAATTTAAAAAAAAATTGAACTAAAACCATTTTTTTAAATCTCAAACTGCCTGAATATGATCTTATGTTCATTTGGGTGAAAATGACAAAGTGGGTGGCCATTAAAAATTCACTTCTGATACCTTTGCAAGATGACCAAAAATGGTGGATGGTCCTTGGAACTGACTTTGAAACTTGATCAAATATCCTCCTAGAGTTATAAGAACTGAAAGAGATGTTGACTCCTAATATGCAAGTATGGTCGCCAAATTGGATTGCATGATGATATCAAGATTGTCAGATTTTAAATCCCAAAATGGGGCCACTTCAAGTTCTCTGTAAATGTACATACTACCAAAAATTTGAAACCTTTCCAAAATGTATTTTGAAAAATATATTAAAGCTCACTCTAAGAGTTTGCCACTTGGCATACTGATTCATTCTAGCACAATGAGTATGTGTGTGAGAATGGTTTGCTTGATTTAATTTCATGTTAATTAAATTACCAAATGACCATCCTAATACCATCTGAGAAAGCAGATGAGTAAACACAATTAATTAAATTTGGATGTAACCTTGAAGAAATATCAAATCCTGTGCTAAGACTCTGCTCCTAATTATGGAGGTATAATTACATGTAGAATATCCAAAGATTAAATCCATTTATCATGATATCAACTGGATTTAAAATATCAATGTGTAAAGCCCTTTCAGAGAAACTTGTCACTATGCATACTAAAAAATGAATAAATTTGAATTGGATTTGAGCCTAGTAAATGTATCAAACAAGGTCATTGAGGTCTCAAAATAGACATGAGACTAACTAATATGTTTAAAATATAGAAGAACAATCAATTTACCATAAAAATCAACTAGGTGTGAGAAGTAAATCCTCAAAGTGGGCTACTCTGTTAAATTTGGAAAGTATAGAATGTAGACATGCGTTGAGGCCTCAAACTAAGTACTTTAAAAACACATCAAAACTGACTGTGAGAAGTTATAATCTACTGAACATTCTTAATGATAAGAAATTAACATGACCCCAAAAGAATTTTACATGATAATATATAGAGATGAAGTTATTAGCCCTCAAACTAGGCTACTTAGAGAAGCTTTTGCAGGGATGCGCCTAGGTGTTATAATGAAGTTTTCCTCAAAACCACTTCAAATTTATTTAGAATTTGAAGGTGCCAACACAATATATCTTATATTCTATGGAGTTAGAACACCAAAGTAGGCACTTGACTAAGGAAAGTCCTCAAATAAGCCTTAAACATTTTAATTTTTCTTTTTTTGTGTAGGCTTGTTAAGGACATTCAATCACATACAGGTTTCCCTATTCTTATTGTTTGTAAATTTTTTATTCTTTTTTATTTGAAATATTTAAATCTCATGTTTTTGTTCTGGTAGATGGTAGATGCTAAAATGACCTTTAATCTACATATACGTTGTAGGTGACATCCAATAAATTATGTCCCTAGTCAATAATTAATTGAGCTTCTGTTAGGATGAGAGGTTACTTAATAGAAGATTACTTTCTTCATTAGGATTGTGTATTGAGTTATCTAAACTTAGTTATCATCCTTAATAGAAATAAGTTGTTTTGGTGTTGTTGTTAGGGATGGTGCCAAGGCATATAATTTCTAATATAGTTTGTTTCTTTGTTATTTATTTTTATTGCATAATTGTTATCTTTTCAACATTTATACTTTAGCTAGTATAACTTTTAATTAAACACGCTCTACTAATAAGTCCAAAGAGACAATTATATACTCAAATACATATGGCATGTAGTAGAGGAGAGATGGACTAGGAAGATTTATTCTCTTTTTCTCAACACAAGATATACTAGATACGAACATTGATCAAGAAGATTCATCTAATTTGATAAGAGATCCAGAAGGAAGAGGCATGATGGTACACTAGGAGAACTTTTCTGGGACCTTGAAGAAAAAGATCCTATGCACCGATCTCATTACAAATAAAATATGGTTAAAAAAGTTGAGAATCTTTCCAATCCTATTACTTTTTGGTTTCCCATATTATAATGAGAGTAATTTGCTTCTCTTAAGAACACATCTCCATCTACTTTGCCTATCTTCTATGGCTTGGTGATATAGATCCTAATGCTTTTCTATTGGAATTTGATGTTTTCTTTCAAAGCTATGATTATACAATGGACACACATAAACTAAAATGATTTCCAGCCACTTTCAAGGATGTTGTTTTAAGGTGTTTTACGAGCCTTGGTAGAAATGATATAGGTAGCTAGATAGTAATGAAATAAGATTTATTGTAAAAGTATCGAGATTATTGCAGATGAGGAGACTTAAGGAAGGAGGAAATATTCAAAATGAATTAGAAGGAATATCAACCATAGAAGACTATATATAAGTATTTTAGTTCACTTTGAAGAAATCTCCACAACGCAAACTTTCCCCTTAGTCCCTAATGCTTATTTTCTTGATAGGAGTCAATAATAATTATATTGATGCACTAAATTAGATGGGAGAAGCTGACATAAAATAGTTGACCCTTGAAGACATTTGTAAATTAACTTAGAAATACCCAAGGTTGATGCTAAAAAGAATAGGAGCACCTAACTATTGCCTACTTCTAAATCTTGAAATGGGTATCTCGCATGGATTTTAATAAAAAGTTGTATCAAGAGAGGGGTAAAGATAGAGAGGGGAAATATAGATAGATATAGAAACATATAAAAACATATATCGAGAGGAGAAATAAGAATAGAGTGTGTGCATGAGCACATGCATGCGTGCCTTTGGACCCGTGTGAGTGAGATAAATGGAGATAGATATAAATAGATAGAGAGGGCAAGAGAAATACAAAGTAAATTATATTCTCAAATATCTAAAAAGAAAGAAGCATGTACAAATATGTATATAACATAAATTCTATTTAATTAGATACATTATTTCACCAGATGTCATCTTACACAAGAAAATTATTATTGGAAATCTTTTCATTTTAGCACCAAAATGTCATTGCTACACATATATTTTGCGCATATGGAACATTAAAGATGAAATTATTCCACCAAATGTTTCACTATACATGAAAAATATTATAGCCAAACTTCTCGTAGCAGCACCAAAATATCATCATCTAATATATCTTATATTATCAGCATAACCATTGCACTCCTGAAAGATGCAAGTACTAGTATAGATCCTCTGACTTCTACCAAGTGTTTCACATACATTAATAAAATTAAACAGCTAGTTGGGTGAAAACAAGACTTTTTAAACATCATTGCATGATTGAGGCATTTAAAAAATTTATCAGAAGTAACTCAAAAATTGCTCCATGCATGCCAAATAGGCTTAAGTGTGACGATGACCCAATTTATAGTCATAAAGACTGAATTTATTCTCACATGAAACCCTTCCTCTCCTTAACCAATAGTCCATAAAAATTTGAATTTCTTGTCTTTGTCATATGAGATCTCAACCGTATAAAAGAGATCTCTCAAAAGAATGACTCAAGTTGAAAGTGGCATTGAATATGAAATCCAATGTCATAGAATAGATATCTCAAAAGAATGGTTATTAACATTCACAATAATCTAGATTGCAGGAAGAGTCAGATTAAACCCATGATCTAGACTCAGAATGAGATAGAGATAGAGACTCAAAATGAGATGAAAAGACAAATGAGAGAGATACACAAATGTGTGCATGATAGACTCAGAATGTGTAGACGATAGAAGTAGAATGAGATAGAGACTCAAAATATGGGCATAGTAGAAGTATAATTAGATAAAGACTCAAAATTTGCACACTAGAGAATATCAATTATGTGATAAAGAACTAATGACATATAATCTTTACCAAAACTTTCTTATGAAAAATTTAAAAGAGAACCCAAGTGGATGATACCAAAAAATTAATTTTTTTTTGGTGTTTACATGGGTAAGATAAGAATGAAGATGGTGATGATGCTTCCTTTTCTACTCTTTTTATGTCTTTCTATGATGCCTTTTGATATGACAGAGCTTCTCATTACCTTCTCTCATGGTTTTCAAAGTTGTTGTCTCTATCGTTCCATTCAATTTATTCCTCCATTGGTCTCCCAGCCACACCTTCTATGGTTGGCCTACCATTACCTACTCTTCTCATCAATAGCATGTGGTTTCCTTGAATCTCACAAATATGGGATTAGTTAGAACTATATCTATCATTCTGGGAAATATTTCCTTCCTTATAGTACTTGATCTACACAATAATAGTGTTGAGGGTTATATCCCATACCATCTTGGAAGGCTCTTTCACTTGAGATGGCTTCGGTTGTCTTTTAACAACTTAAGTGGAAGTATTTCCCATGAGTTTAGTCTTCTTTCAAATTTAGAAGCCATAGGACTAGGAATAAATAAATTCATAGATATTATTTCACTTTTCTTATGGAACAAGTCCTTTTTAAGAATCCTTCATTTAGGCAAGAATACACTCCAAGGTGGTATTCATTTTGAGTTGGGTATGCTTTGTTAGCTAAACTACCTTAATCTTGGCATCAACAACTTAATAGGGTACATCCCCCTTTCCCTTTTTAAATTGCACTCTCTCCACCTTTTGAATCTCTCTGATTGCCACTTAAATGACCCAATTCCATGAGATTTTGGAAGGATTTCACAGTTGCAATATGTGTATTTGTGGGGAAATTGACTCAGTGGAGAAATACCCTGCTTGGTGGGGAATCAGACTCAGTTGGAAATGTAGGACTTGGACAGCAAAAAAATGAGCGACACAATGCCCTTGGAATTTGGTAATATGTAGAAGCTAATGTGATTTATTTTGTTGATTAATCAATTTGTGAGTGGAAGCGATGGTTTGGATATTTTAACAGTGTTAACTAATTTTTCTATCTTGGAAGAGCTCGATTTGGGAGGTAACCATTATTACCATAACTGATAACAATGTTGAAGATTATTTATTTGATGTCCAGTTGATGATAAAGACTAACCAAGATCAGAGGAATGCATGATAGTAGAAAGGTCAGATCAGTTATAGTCTTGTCATTGATGTCAAGGAATTGACTTTTGGTTTATATTATTTTTCCATATCATTCGGTAATGAAGAAGAAATAAGAAGTTGAGAAGTTGTAGAACTTAAATGGGTAATTGATACAGATCAAACAATGATTAGATTATGTTGGTATAATTATTTTCTACCTAACATATTATTATGTTAAGTTGGTAAAGCATGATGATGAATATTTGACAATTCGTTAAGATAAGTTGTTTTGGCTACCGAGAAGATATGTCACTCGGTAAGGTAAAGGTAAAAAGATAGGTCACTTGATAAAGAAGAAAGGTTTAGGCACCAAGCAAGTTAAAAAAAATTCTAATGGAGAACACCAAGTAGTGAAAAGATATTAAATACAGATGTAATCAACATTTAATGATTATCTATGATGATTTGGATGATTATGTTGATGAGGAGAGTTAGTTACAAGAGATCCATAGTTATGAAAATTCAAGGTGAAGATCCATGGAAAGATCTAAGTGGCAAAAAGAAATGGAACAAGTTTATAGAAAAGTTCAAGTTCCTAGGTGAAAAGAAAATGTGTTACGAAAGATTCAGATTCATGGTATAATGAATTGAACAGTCAAGATTTATTAGAGGAAAACATCATAGATGAGATTAAGAGGCAAAAAATGTCTATATAAAGGATGAATTTTTATGGAAAAATGGCTGGCAAATTGAATAGTTGAATACTTACCGACTATTGTAGAGAAGAAGGAATGGAGAGATTTTAAGTGGGAAAAGAAGGATTTGATGAAGTGTTGATGTGAATGGACAATGAAGAATTGAATTGAATATTGAAGAGTTCACACGGATTTGATTGAGGAAATATAGTTGCAAATGTTTAGGTCAATTTTACTATTGTTTCTTACTAGCATTTGTAATAGAGAAATCTCTTAACAAATTAGACCTAACAGTCTTATTGTAAAATCCTTGAGAAAGGTGACATTCTAAAGAATGTTTAACGCCATCTAACAAGCCCACTCCTAACATGGTGAAGATCCTAATAGATATGAGGTAAATCCCTTAACTGGGTCACACCTAACAATGTGTATTGTAATCTTTAACTAGATTGGCTCTTAACCAGGTGAACTTCAAAAGAGTATTTTCTTAGTGGGTGAGAATTCCCCTAGTAGTTTTTTACAAAGATGGGTTTTCATGTTAAATATTGGTGTTACATGTTTTCAATGATTTATGTGAATGATTTACTGATTGTTATAGTTTATTTACCATTGTCGGTAAATAGTTACTGTGTTTTTACCAAGCTACTACCGAGTTAATCAAAGAAAAAATTATTAATGTATTTTTTATTAGGGATTACTGATTCACCCCCCCACTTTGTATAATCCAACAATTGGTATCAGAGATAAGTATTCTAATGGGATAAGTTTAAAAGACTTGAGTAAAAGATCCGAAGATGTATAAGAGAGAAGTACCTAAGTTAGACAAGGAAATTTTTCTACATGAAAAAGAAGAATGAGATTGTATCTATTTGGGATTGGAAATTATACACTACATCTAATTGATAATGACTACACTCCACCACCTACTATAAATTTGACAGTTGATTAGATGAGAGAAAGGCAAGAACACAACTCGATTATGATAGGGATTGCTTCTTCCCTCTTTGATGTTGAATTCAATGATATTGAGGATTGTCTTAATTCAAAATAAATGTGGTAGGAACTTACACTTATCTATGGAAGATATCAACATGTGCAAAAAGATAAGGTTGACAGTCTAAGAGGAAAGTATGACGAAATGAGGATGAAAGATGAAGAGAACATCACACAACATAGCAACAAAATTAAGGAAGTTGTGAGTGTCATCAGAGGTACAGGTGGATCACTGACTAATGAAGAAGTGATAAGTAAAATATTGAGAAATATATCTTCTAAATATTCTATTAGAGTATCTACAATTCAGGAATTGTGATCTATATTGAACAATAGTGTTAGTCTTGAAGCCCCAATTGGTAAGTTGATTACATTTGAGATAAGTAATTATGGTAATATTCTATCAACTATTGAGATCACCTTCAAGTCATCCATGAGCATTGGAACATCAAGAAGAGAAAGAGAAAGTCAAAGAAATTCATATGGAAATGTGTATGACAGTATTATGAACGAAGAGGAAGAACAAGAGGAATTTGAAGAATTGTTGGCTAATCGACTACCTAGAGGTAAAGGAAAGTATAAAATCAAGTTAGCAATGAAATTTTTCAATTGTGATAAGATTGGAAATATTGCATCTAGATAACCTGACAATGATAGGAATGATAAGAATGATAAAAGAGATAACCGACACCGAAGATTCAAATAGTTTAAGGAAAAAGTTACTTGAAGTCTTGCTACCTAGATGAGGAAGGTGTAACTGATGATGAATCTGATGACACCAAGGAAGGATATAAATTTTTATTTGTTATTATAAAGGAAGAATCAGATGAGAAAAATTATGAAGATAAAAAAGAACATATTTCTCATGTAAGTAATCCAGATCCTTAGATTATTGATAGTGGTTGTTCACATCATATGACTGGTGATATTGACAATTTTGAGAACCTAGAAGAATATGATGGAGGATTTGTCACATTTGGAAATGATGATCATGCACTATGAAAGGTAAAGTATCTATTTTGTTAAATGAGAAGATGAAATATAATAATGCATATTGGGTTAGAGGATTGAATTATAATCTGTTAAGTGTTGCACAAATGAACAATACTAGCCATCGACTGGAATTTCAGAACATAAAATTTAAGATCTATGGTGTTGATAGATATCTAATTGGAAGTAGAGGACAATCAAGAGGTAATTTATTTTATCTTCATACTAATTGATGCAGGAGAATCTCGGGTCCTTGGCAATCTTGTGTCACCAAAAATATTTCTATTTGTCTGTGTTGCTCGGTTCCTACTTTCACCGAGTTGGTTCGATGTTGCTCAGTTTCCTTTGTTCGCCAATGTTGGTCAGTTTTCTCTCTGGCACTTATTAATTTCCTTGGTGCTCGGTGATGCTTGTCTAGTGCTCGGTTGGATTTTCTTATTGACGAGTTTCTTTTGAGTTTCTGTTGAGGTTGACTTGTGCATTTATTATGGGTCACAGATTTAATGCTAGTATCCATTATTCAGAAGCATGTGGACCTAGATCTAATCATCCCTTTTGTGGATTGTGGATCTAAAGGCCGACTTAGTTCGGTACACTCTTGTATAAATGTAGTTGTTTGGTTTGAGTTTAGTAGGTAGGTTTTGGAGGAAGTTTTCGAGAGTAAGTTTTGATAGAAGATAGATAATTGAAGATTGTTCACAGATACTCGCATGTTTGAGGACTTCTGTACTTGATTATAATATTTGGCCAAAATTAGGAAGGCCTTACTACCCGACATGTATGAATCAAATTAAAGTTAATATATGAAAGATCCTTCATTTCTCTCTCCTATTTGTGTTGTTGTTTCTTCCGTGTGTTGTTGAGGAAGGTGGACCTAGTTAGGGTGTGTCATCCTTGGCCCCTATCTTGCCTCCTTTGTGTCGAGTGGTATTAGAGTGAGGTTAGATTTGGATCTAGGTTTGAAAATCTAGATTTGTAGGTTCCTTCTTGTGAAGCCCTAGTTGAATTGGTTGTGGGGTAGCAGATTGTGATTTGACCTGCATTTACAGAGGGTTTCCAAGATGGTTCATGGGAGGCGAGATACAAATCCATGATTGGCAGACATGTTGAGACAATTTGATGCTAGACTTGAAGTTGTTGAAATAGCCCAGAGAAGAGGCAGACATCTTGAAGATGTTAGTGATGATGAAATTGAGGTGGAACAAGGTGATACAGAACCTACACCTATGATGGATTAGGGTGAGGAAAGATTCTTGAAGGCTTTGACAAGTTTGAAGTCTACACCACATTTTAATCCTCCTGATTATAGTGGAAAATTGGGAGCTGATGAATTGGTGGATTGGATCACTAAGATGGAAAGGTATTTTGAGTATGAAAATGTACCTGAGGAAAAGAAAGTGAAAATTGCAAGCACAAAGTTGAAAAGTCATGCATCATTGTGGTGAGAACATCTATAGCTAGACAGAAAGAGGAAATGCAAAGAAAAAATCAAGGTATGGAATAAAATGGTTAATAAGTTGAAAGGAAATTTCATACCTTGTGATTATCAGATTAACCTAGTTAGGTGAATGCAAAGTTAAAGGTAGAAAGATAGATCGGTAAAGGATTATACTAAGGAATTCTATAGATTAGATATCAGATCTAGACATGATGAAGATGATGTGGAAAGAATTGCTAGATACCTAAATGGTTTGAGAGTTTCCATCTAAGAAGAAATTAGTTTGGTCAAATTTGAGAACATTGAAGAGGCTTATAAATTTTCTTTGAAAGCTGAGGAAAAATTGAACAAGAGACATGAAAAGAGACAAAGAGGTCAAGGTGGTAGATTCCCAAGAGGAAGAGGTAGATCTAATGGTGAAAATGGCAGATCTGAGCCTGAAAAGACAAATCTGGATAAAGGGAAGACCGAGTGGAAAGGTGAAAGTTCATCTAGAGGTAGAGGTAGTAGCTATCGAGGTGGTTATAACAGAGGAGGTTTCTAAAGAACTTGTTACAATTGTGGAGAAGAAGGACATAGATCTTTTGAATTTACACATACAAGTAAGAAGGCTGGTAGCAGTAGGAATGCTTTAGTGCAAGAAGAGTCACTGAATGAAACTGAGAAGGAAAATAACTTGATGGTAAGGAGAGAACTATGGAATCAAGGTAAAAAGGAAGATCCGGTATGGAAAAGTTTGTTCAAGACCAAATGTAGAGTTTCTAACAAAGTTTGGGAGTTATCATTGACAGTGGTAGCTTAGAGAATCTGGCATCTAAGGAAATGGTCAAAAAATTACAATTGAAAAGGTTGGAACATCCTAAGCCCTATCAAATTTCATGGATCAAAGATGAGCACACAATCTTGGTAAGTGAGAAATGTTATGTGAATTTGAAAATTGGAAAGTACTATGATAAGGTGTTGTGTGATATCATGCCTATGGATTGTTGTCATATTTTGTTGGGTAGACCTTGGCAATATGATAGACATGCTATATATGATGGAAGATTGCATAAATATACTATTTGGGTTGATGGAAGATGAAACATCTTGTTACCATTGATTGAAGAACCTATTAGTAATGTTTGTACATCTGTGAAAGTTTTCTTGATCGAAGGAAGAAAGTTTGTTAAGTATTTGAAGAAAAGTGATGTATGTTTTGTTGTGATTCCTAACAAACTGAGTAAGAAAATAGAGGATAATATCCAGGAAGAGATTGATAAGTTACTCACTGAGTACAAAGATATCATTTCTAATAATGTACCTAATGATTTTCCACCAAAGAGAAGAATTGATCATTGTACGGATCTTATCCTTGGAGCTAGTTTACCGAATAAGGCACCTCATCGGTTAACACCTACCGAGAATTAGGAATTGAACCAATAGATTCAAGAGTTGTTGGAGAAAGGTTTGATCAAAGAAAGTTTGAGTCCTTGTGTAATACCTGTTGTATTGTCACCTAAGAAGAATGGAGAATGGAGAATGTGTATTGATTCCAGAGCAATCAATAAGATAACAGTGAAATATAGGTTTCCTATACTGAGAATGGATGATACAATGGATAGTTTGATAGGAGCAAATTATTTTACCAAAATTGATTTGAAAAGTAGGTATCATTAGATCAGAATCAGAGAAGGTGATGAATGGAAGGCTGCTTTCAAGTCAAAAGAAGGTTTGTATGAGTGGTTGGTTATGCCCTTTGGTTTAACTAATGCACCGAGTACTTTTATGAAGTTGATGAATGAAGTTTTGAAGAAATTCTTGGGTAAGTTTGTGATTGTATATCTTGATATTATGATATTTAGTAAAACCAGAGAAGAACATTTTTTGCATGTTAGACAAGTTTTGTAGAGATTGAAAGAAGAAAAGTTTCTAATAAATATGAAAAAGTGTTCATTCATGAAAGAGGAGATTTTGTATTTGGGAGTTGTGATTTTAGTTGATGGTTTGAAAATGGATCCTGAAAAGGTTGAATTGGCCTACACATATGAATTCTAGTGAGCTAAGATCATTTCATGGTTTGGCAAGTTTTAACCAAAAGTTCATAAGGATTTTCAGTTCAATTTGTAATGCTATGACTGAGACTATGAGAGGAGACATAAGAGAATTCAAGTGGACACATGGAGCTGATAAAAGTTTTGAGACTCTAAAGCAAAAGGTTGCTGAATTGCCTATTTTGCCATTACCTGATTTCAGTAAGGTATTTCAAGTAGAATGTGATGCGACTGGAAGTGCAATTGGAGTTGTGTTCAGTCAAGAAGGTAAACCTATTTCTTTCTTTAGTGAAAAGTTAAATGATGCAAGAAGAAAATATTCTGTGTATGATCAAGAATTATATGCTATTGTTCAAGCCTTGAAGAAATGGAGACGTTATTTGATACCGAGTGAATTTGTGTTGTATACCAATCATAAGGCTTTACAGTATTTGCACAGTCAGAATAAGTTGAATCAGAGACATATGAAATGGGTTGAGTACTTACAAAGTTATACATTTGTGATAAAGCATAAGCGTGGAGTCACTAACCGAGTTGTTGATGCATTGAGTAGAAGAAGATCTTTGATGAATGAGATGAAAATTAAAGTTCTTGGCTTTGATGAGATGAGAGATTTGTATGAGAGTGATCCTAATTTTTTTGAGCCATGGAGAAAGTGCAGAGCACCTATTCAAGATCAACCGAGTACAAAATAAGAAGAATATTTCATTCAAGAAGGTATGTTGTTTAAAGGTATTCATTTGTGTATACTGAGAGGACCAATGAGAACTAATTTGATAAAGGAGAAACATAGTAGTGGTTTGGCTGGACATTTTGGGATTTATAAAACATTGAATTTTCCTAAGGAGAAATACTTTTTGCAATAGTTGTGGAAAGATGTTCAAAAATTTGTGAAATGTTGTGCAATTTGTCAAGTTGAAAAAGGAGTAAGTCAGAATACTAGATTGTATACACCAATTGTTGTACCTAGGAAACCTTGGATTGACATTAGTATGGATTTTTTTCTTGGCTTACCGAAGACAGTAAGAGGTAATGATTCTGTATTTGTTGTTGTGCATAGATTTTCTAAGATGGCACATTTTATACCTTGTAGAAAGACATCATATGCAGTACATGTAGCAGATCTTTTCTTTAAGGAAATTGTAAATTCCTTAATTCCTTTACAAACTATAAATTACTGACACTCGTTCAATACTATGGCCATCTACTCATTCATCACTTAATAACTCAGTCATCCCTAAAGTTGTTTTTACTTGGCAAACATTGTCATCGCTTGGTTAATTCTCTGATGCTCAACAATTATATATTCAAATTTAGATAAAGGTCAACATGATAGATCATAAATATATGATATTAAACCTACAAGAAATAAAGTTCCTTGCGCCTCTTTCCTTTTTAAATCTTAGGACAAAACAAAAGACAAAAATAAGAAAACCTACTCCACCTCCATTTCTCCATGATAATTAAATGAAAAGGAGCACTAAAGCATATTCCTACTCCCATAATTTTGAAATTTCTAAGCTGGGAGTAAGTGAATAATACACCAGATCATGCATCATAAAAAGAGGTTAACACATAATAGATCCTTTCATCAAGTTATAGATACATTATTGGTTTCTATACTTTCCAGTAGATTCTAAATAAATAATTTTATATTTATCTTCCATTTGTAAGAGTTCTAGTGATATTCATCAATGTATGAAGAATTAGAAATGAATTTTCACATATATACTTTGTGCTAGTTCTTGATGAGAACTATCTTCAAAGAGGGACATTAACATGCCTATAAAGATCATAGATAGAGTCATTGCACACATTTTAATAAATACTAATTAAGGTTGATGTGACATAAATTATTTTTAAATTACCACATAAAATAATTAAGGACAAGAACATATCACCCTAAGAACTACTATAAATTAATTCATTACTAATTAATTTCTCTAATTCACCTATAATGGCCACTTCTTGAGTTTGACAAGAATCTAAAGTTCATCTACTTGGATAAAGGTGCCATCAATTTTGTTAGTGTAACTTTGGTTGAGCAAGCCTAAAGTGACTGTCTCCCTTTTATCTATTACCATTCTAAGGAAACAAGATACTATGTGCAAAAAAGTGACTTTCTCTCTTTTAGACACAATAAATTTAAGAAAATAAGCTACTACAAAATAAAATATAACCTTCTCTCTTTTATATATAATCATTTTAAGAAAATGGGATACTACGCAGTAAAATATAATCTTCCCCCTTTTATCTATGGTCATACTAAAAAAAAAAAGATACTACAATTTGTAATAAAGTGACCACCTCCCTTTTATGTAGATGATTCTATAATTGAGTAAAGCCTAAAGTTTACTTAGATAATCATACATGCTCACAATTAAAAATTACAGATATAAGATGTCATACATTCTTAACTATCAAGATTTAATTTCCTTACAATCTGAATAATTCATGAAATAATGAAGTATCTAACATAAGTGACTCATAATATTAGACAAATATTCTCTTTATTGTATTACTGCAATAAAAAACATCATACTTTTCAAAATCTAATGATATAAAACATAATTAAATATCTTTCCATATGTCCAAAACATAATAGATAATAGATTATTTATTTTGAGAAGTTCAAAGTGTGTTTCTTAAGAGAAAAGGTCTACTACAGTAATAAAGTGATTTTCATATGTGAATTTTTATTCACAGGGAGTGTCCCACTGTAACATACATAATCATCGTCAGCACAAGCTTCATTGAAAATGTAGGGGTCATCACAAGGATTAGGTTCAGGTTCAGCATAGCCATGAGCCTCATCGTAGGAATTCTCATCCTTGGCCATTGATAAGTAATTTTTTTCCTTGTGGTAACCTACATTAAAAAAATCAAAAATTATATTTGAACCAAAGATGTATTTAAAACAAATTAAAAATAAACATTCAAACTTAGATAAATCACTATGATAGATCATAAATACATCACCAAACCTACAAGAAATAATATTCCATCATTTGTTTCTTCTTTTGTTAACTTCTTCATCTCTTATGTGCAACAAAATATATTCCATGGTGACTGCAAAATATCTCCTACAAGAAATTTACATGGAAAATTTAAGTAGAAAAATTAGAACCACTTTCAACCAAGATATATATTAAATACTTTTAAAATTACAAAAATTCAAAATGTTTAAAAGTAACTACACATATATAAATGTGTGCACTATATAACCATGTAACCTAATTATACATACCTTTTCTAATCAATGTTGACATATGGTGATAATAATTAGAAAACAATTGAATGTCTTGAAGGATTTCATCTTCATATTTGTCATACATCTATGCAACGATGCATGCAAAATATTGAAGCATATCAACTATGCAATCCATTTGTTAAATGTGACAAGAGAATGATAGATCGTTCAATGTTGAATCTGTAAAATATTTAATATCCCAAATAATAATCAAATATAAATTATGAAATTATTCACATCTACAATTGATTGTTCTCACACTCTGAAGTTCTCTTAGATATTGTCAATTTTACTTCTGGATAGCTATCTTTTATTTTTTCTGGTTTGTTGTACTTCTTTCCTTTTTAAATCGGGGGAAAAACCAAAACAAAAAATAAGAATAACGTACTCCATACATCTCTTTTGTGTGACTATTAAATGAAAAGAGGGTTGAAGAATATTTTACCACTCCCATAACTTGGAAATTTCTAAGCTAGGATTAAGTGATAAATTGGTATAATAACTCGGAGTAAAAATACATATTCAAAATTAGATATATCAACATGATAGATCATTGATATAATATTGAACCTAAAAGAAACAAAATTCCATCACTTGTTTCTCCTTATGTTAACTTTGTTGTCTCTTCTATACAACACAATAAATAATAACTATTCCAATGTTTTCATCTTCTACTATAACTAAAAACTATCTCCTTCAACAAATTTACATGGAAAATTCAAGTAAAAAAATTAGAACCACTTTCAACCAAGATATATATTAAATACTTTTGAAGTTACACTAGATCAACATGTTTAAAAGTAACTACACATATGTAAATGTGTGCACTATATAAGTGTGTGATATAAATATGCATACCTATTTTAATCAATGTTAACATATGGTCATAATCATTAGAAATAAAAGAAGTGTCTTATAAGATATCATCATCATTTTTGTCATGTGTCTATGTAAAGATGCACTCAAAATATTGAAGCATAACAAGTATGCAATCCAATTATCAAATGTTATAAGGGAATGATAGATCTTTCAATGTTGAATTTGTAAAATATTTCATATCATAAATAAAAACTAAATAAAATCATTAAATTGTTAATATTTGTGACTGATTATTCTCGGTCTTTGAGGTTCTCTTAGACATTTCTATCTTCTCTTTTCGATGGCTATCTTACATTTTTTGTTCCTCAATTCTCTTTCCTTTTAAAATCTTAGGAAAAAATAAAAGAATAAAGTTAAGAAAACCTACTCCACCTCCATTTCTCCATGCTTATAAAATGAAAAGGAGGACTGAAGCATATCCCCACTCCCATAATTTGGAAATTTCTAAGCTAGTAGTAAAATAATATTCCACCAGGTCGCACATCATGAAAAGAGGTTAACAGGTAATAAATTCTTGCATCAACTCATAGATACATTATTGGTTGAAAGATTTTCCCATAGAATCTAAATAAATAATTTCATATTTTATCTTTCATGTGTAATAGAATTTTAGTGACCTAGACTCCAATGCAGGAATAATTAGAAATAAATTTTCACATATACACTTTGTGCTAGTTGTTGATGAAAATAATCTTCAAGGAGGGACATTAATATGCCTCTAAAGATCATAGATAGAGGCATTGCACATATGCTAATAAATACTAGAATTAAGGTTCATCTGACATAAATCATTTCTAAATTACCATATACACCAATTAAGGACAAGAACAAATTACCGTAAGAAGTAGTATTAATTTATTCATTACTAATTAATTCCTTGAATTCACCTCTCATGGTCACTTCTTGAGTTTGACAAGAATATAAAATTCATCATCTACTTGGATAAAGGTGCCATCAATTTTGTTAGGGTAACTTTGGTTGAGTGAGCCAAAATTGATTGTCTCCCTTTTATCTATTACCATTCTAAGAAACCAAGATACTACATGCAAAAAAGTGGCATCATCCACCTTTTATATATGGTCATACTAAAAAAAGATAGTACAATGTGTAATAAAGTGACCACCTCCCTTTTATGTAGATGATTCTATAATTGAGTTAAACATGAAGTTTACTTAGATAATCTTAAATGCTCATAGTTAAAAATTACAAATATAAGATGTCATTCATACATTCTTAACTATCAAGATTTAATTTCCTTCCAATCTGAATAATTCATCTAATAATGAAGTATTTAATATAAGTGACTACTAATATTAGACAAACATTCTCTTTATTTTTTTACTGCAATCAAGAACACCATACTTATGAAAATCTAATGATATAAAACATAATTATTTATCTTTCCATAAGTCTAATGGAACAATAGATAATTATGCCGAAGGCATTTCTTATATGAAACACATCAACTTGGGTTAAATCAATCGATGACTATCGAACATGCTGTACGCATGCAAGATGATTGAAATGATCGAGATCGTCGGCAGATTTTGAAAAAACCAGCAAATGTAACATTTCTGCTGTGTGAACCTACTGCAAGGTTATGATTTAACTCGTCAGGAACCAAAGTTAGGTTCATGGTTTACAAGACACTCGTTGCTTATTTGTTCGTTGCTGTCTATTTCACTTTTTGCAGCCCTAAAAAATTCATCAGAAGTGGTACTTCATTCCTCCTATGTGGTAGATTAAGACCGTGGTGAAGGATACATTTAGAGATGTGGTGAATAGTTTAGTCGGTTAATGTCAAAATAGTCTACCAGTTAGAGAACACATATGGAGAACTAGAGATAACCTTGGTGTCGAAATCTCCCAATAAAATTTGTTAAATCACAAACATCTCGTGAATGGGAGGAGAATGGGTGAATCACAGGTTAGCGCATGTGTCATTTGATGATGTGGAAACTATCATAGGAACCATTTACTTATGGGATCAACATCGAATGAGAGATCTAACGATTTTCGTGTCTCCACTAAGAATCTTAGCAACCATTCTGATCATGCGGTGACCGTTGATCTAATATCAAGGCCACGATGTCTTCCTTTATGTCCACTCTGGAAAAAGAAATAATATTAACCGTTAGATGCAGCATCTAATGATCTTATTCCATTCAAATTGTCAACTGGGTCATCGGTGCTGCGATAGAAGGTTTCTCGTCGATGCATCTTCAACCAATGACTATCGTATGTTTGTAAAGAATCTGATTATTCCTTGTGAACATGCACCATCCGTTAGCTTATGTTCTAGAAAATATCGATGCCCCAGTTTCAAACTTCAGCCAATACTAGTGCAAACTTGATTTTTCCCCTTAAGTGATGACAGTTTGATTTATCAAATAAGTAATGACCACATCGTCTATTTGATATATCAGATTTAAAAATTAACTATGTGAAAATCTGTAATGAAATAGCATTAGATTTAGTATTTAGAAATTTTGAAACCCGCTTTCATTTAGTAGTGAATAAGGCAAACACCTTAAAATGGAAAATCACGATTAGCAATGAATATCATATAAATCCGATGAGTAATTTCCATGCTTTTTTTAATTATTACTATTCCAAATTGTAGACAGTAAAATATTTGTTTTGAATGCAATGTTTTCGATCATCGGATATATATGCCGATCACTACTATATCCGACATTGACAAGTTATAAAAAAAAACAAAAGGTAGCCCTATTGTTATAATGACAACAAAATACATGATAAGATCAACATGTAAATTATTCATTATACTCGTTGGTTATTATAAAAAGTATAAGAAGAAAGCAAATACCATATGCATTCCTTTTCAAATTTATTGCCATTTAATATGTATCAACAACCACAGGTAAAATATTACAATTAATATAATTGTATACATTAAAAAGATATACTTCTGGATTGATCTGAAGACACGTTCTACTTCGTAATATATGCAGGAGTACTTTGTCATAATGGTTTATAGTGCAAAAAATTAAAATGATATTTTTTAAATTTTTGAATAATTAATTTTTTCAATATGTATCACGGTATTTATTACGTTTAAATATCTAAGACTTTTCGATATCAACATAAATAGCAATTTGATTATTCAGAATGACTATTTATTGCTAGTCAATTACTACATGTCCTCCTTGTATTTTTAGTTTTTCCTTGTATAGTTGAGAGTTGTTGCAAATGCATTAAATTGCATTCAATGTGAAATAGTTTGGTTGGTAATAGTTTTTTTTATTTTCTCTTCAAGATGACCACCTTAATTGGCCGTCATCATAGCCTATATAAGAACTTTTCTGCTAATAATTTTCTGAACCAGTAACATATTTTATAGAAGTGTTTATACAGATTTCAATATATACATTCACCTGACCATTGAGACATTTCAAGTTCATCATTATGGAGGCATTGTTATCATAGGTTGTTTTAAGTTATATTTTTAGAGTTGTGCATTTTCTTCATTTCTTACATTTCAATGTCGGACAAATTATTTGTATCACAAAATGATATGTACATTTTTTTTTCAACAATGCATCACTGAGAACTATAGTGTATATGTTTATGATATACTTTTGATTACTGAAATCATACTATCTACCATTAAATAGGTAACAAAAATGGCCTTATTAACAAAAGGAGCAATTAGTCAAATAATGGATGGTATTTCCATGAAAGAACCATGGTTTCAAATTCTATCATTACATTCTATTGAACAACAACATACTACAAGTACAAAATATCATTTGGAACTTTCTAATGGTGTGCATTCACACTTTGCCCTTTTGCTGGAACAATTTAACACACTTGTAGTGGAAGAGGCTTTAGTTAAAGGTTCTATTGTTTGCATCAAAGAATAATCTTGCAAGCAACTCCACAATTACATGTATGCCAATTATTTTACTATATTTTACTGTACTTATGAATATTCGATTATAAAACTTTATTAAATCTCTATTTTGTTTCTACTTATAGGGCTATCCTAATTGATAATTTGCATATAGTGTCTAATCATGGAGAAATTATTGGATGTCTAGTACCTATAGTACAAGTTACTAAACAAATAGCATTGTTTAGCAGTCATGGAGTTTTAAATGCTTCTTCATGTAACACAATTGCCATAAAACTCCTCACCCCATACCACAAGTTATGGACCATTGAGGGTCATGCTTTACAAAAATCACCTATCCATTGTTTCAAAAAATAGCTAAAGAGGGTAAAGTATTCGGATTTGACTTCAGAGACAAACAAGGAACTGGTATACATATAACTTGTTTCAATGAATTGGTTGATAATTTTTTTGAAATTATTCAATCAAATAATCTTTATCTGATTTCTAACGGTTCTGTAAAAGTTGCAAATACAAAATTCAATAGTTCAACCAATCCCTATGAAATAGTTCTTCAAAGTTCTTCAAGAATCATACCTTCCACATGTGTTCAATCTGCAGTTCCTGAACATGATTACCATATAAAGAGTATTGAATCTCTTGAAACTTTTCCTATTAATTCACTAGTAGATGTGATTGGAATTGTTGTTTCTATCAATATGTCAAGTACGATTAGAAAAAAAGATGGTACAAAAATTTAAAAAAATGTAATACGCATATCAAAGATATCTTTGGCTACTCTATTGAGGTGACTCTATGGGGACATCATTGTGAGAATGAAGGACAACAAATTTTGAATTTGTTCAGGGAAAGTAAAACAATTTTTGTTTTAATTAAATCTGGTTGTTTGCTTTCATGGTCTGGTAAGTCATTGGATATTGTTTTTTCAACCAATGTTCTTATCAATCCAAATTTTACTGAGGCTACTACTCTATTGACATGGTCTACAAGAATAGGAGAAGATCAATCTTCTATTTCTCTGACTAAAGAGCCAACAATACTTGCCAAATTTAAAAATCCACAAACAATGTCTACCATTTGTAAAAAAGACTTCCATTCCATGATTTCTATTTACATAACAGCACAAATTTGTAGACTTGATTTGGATAAATTTTATTATCTTTCATGTCCATGAATCATTGATGGCAAAAAATGTAATAAATTTTTTATTCAGAATCATACTAGGACATATGAATGTCCTAAATGTTGTCTTCATATACCAATATGTGATTTGAGCTACATGCTTAATATGGATTTGCAAAATCCATTAGGTGAACTTCACAATGTTACTACCTTTGAAGGCCCTACAAATACTTTATTAGGTGTGGATGCAGAAGATTTTCAGCTCTTGCTTGTTGAACCCGGTGCAGACAAACAACTTTTGGATAATCTGTATGGTTCTGAGTTTGTCTTTGATCTAACATCTTCTTTTGGTGGGCAAGAAACTCAAAGCATAATTTTTCTTGCTTTGAAGATTGCTTAAGATAGTAGTTTACTTGTAATATTTAACATATCTAATCATATGTTTATGTATACATGTATATTCGACAATAAATTGTGTCATGTCAATGTTATGTTGTTGAATTTTTGTGAAATATATTTTATAAAGAATTGATATTTCCAGATTTACCATGATTCTTTTTAAATTATATTTCCATATCTCAGTAACAAGGAACTGATATACATATAACTTGTTTCGGTGAATTGGTTCATCAAACAACTTTTGGATAATCTGTATGGTTCTGACTTTGTATTTGATGTAATTATCTAAACATCTTCTTTTGTCGGGCAAGAAATTCAAAGCATAATTGTTCTTGCTTTGAAGCTTTCTTAAGATAGTACTTTACTTGTAATATTGAACATATCTAATGAATGTTTATGTATATATGTATATTCGACAATAAACTATGTCATGTTAATGTTATGTTCAATTTTTATGAAATATATCTTATAGAGAATCGATATTTCCAAAATTAGCATGATTCTTTTTTTATTACATTTCCATATCTCAGTATTGTTTTAAAATTTACGAATTCCAATTATTATAGATATCGATAACAATTATATATGTTCTACATGGTTGGCTGCAAGAAGTTGGGTGCCAATTTTTTGCAAAAAGTGGAAGTGTTTTTCCCATTTTTCAAAATTTATCTGAATTGATCTCAAAATTTGAGGCACTTAGAGATTGAATCTCGGAAAAATTCAGTAATAGAAATTGTAGTACTTGGACTCTACTTTTCAAATATATAATTTATTTTAATACCCACATGGTATAAATTATATTTTGATAGGCATATTTGAAAACCACTTTTTCAAAATGCCTGTTTCAGGACCATACCACATCCGTGTACGACCACCATATTTTGACACAAATAAATAAAATTTTTAAAATCCTTTTAAGGGAAGATACCGAAGACATAGAATATTGATGAGAATATTTTTTCTTATTTTTTTGTTTAGTAAATTATTTTTTATTAATTTTTAATTAACAATAAAGCTTATTTTTCAAACCTCTCGTGTACGGCCACCATAATTTAATATAATTTTTCTTTTTTTCAAAAATTCTTTTTTTTTAAATTCAAAAGAATTGAATCTAGAATGATGAAATATAATTTATTTTTAAAAATACTTAAAAATTAACAAGTTATTAAAGTTTTAGTGAGTCTCACTATTTTACATTTATGTACCACTATCAACTAATAAATAATGTAAAAATAGTAAAAATAACCATATTATTATGAAATTTATATTTTTAAAATTGTGATAGTGAGATCTTTAATAGGTTTTTGTTTTGTCAAAAAAATTGATCCAAAGGGCTTCAAAAAATTACGGTAAGCCTTAAAATTTTTATTCCAATGCCTTAGCCAAAATTTTGGAGGCTAAGACATAGGCTTGGTCTCACCAAACCTATCCCAAACCAAAAACTGAGGTAGAGTGAAAACTCTCGCGTGCATATTTTAAGAAACGGGCACCCATTATTTAAATTCAAAAAACGGGCACCCATTTCATAAATTTAAAAATGTGTTTAAAAAAACATTTTAAAGTTAAAAAAATTTAAATTTTTTTTTAGAAACGGGTACCCGTTTTGAAAAAAAATGGGTGCCCATTTCTGGAAAAATGGGTACCCACTTTTTGAATTTCGGATCAGATGTCCAAGCCTAAAACGGGCACCCATTTTTAAAAAAATGGGTGCCTGTTTCAAGCGGCGCAAATTTTCAAGCCGCGGACTTCCGCGGAATTGGCACCCAACTTTTTGCTTCTACCCACATAGATCTTATAAACAACCAATATTTCAAAATTTACGATGATTATTTGTTGATTACATTTCCATATCTCAATATTATTTTTAACTTGGCGATTTTCAATTATTATAGATATAACAGACAATTATATATGCAGTCATGGATAATGCAAATATTGAAAGAGAAGTTGAGCGCAATCACATAAATCAAATGTAGAGAGCTAGATAGGATGCCAAAAAAAATGTTATTAACAAAAGAAGATGACAAACATCTCAAAATACTGAATTTACAATTTTTGCATCAAATTTACATTGTTCGAACACCTCATGTCATTTAGAACCAGTTGAAATTTCAAATTCATATCCTCTACCAAATTCAATTATTAAATATCCTTCCTTGCCAGAACTTCAAATACTTGATTGTATTGAAGATCATACAACATCCATGAATACAACTTACCATATTCTTACTTCACCTTTCTCTGAAAATTATTACAATGCCAGAAAAGAATTTTGTACAAAGATAGATGGTATTTCAAACTATAGAAGGTGTTCTATATGTATGGAAAGATATCCTGGAACTAAAATAAGCATATCAGATGAAACTTTAATATGCTACAGATGTAATTCAGAAAAAGATGGCCATCAGTTCTCAAAGTGGAACAATATGGATCCAGGTGAACAACCATTGTGTTTGAAAATCTTAACAAAAATTGAACAAATGCTAATAGCAAAAATAAGTCATATTTTGCAAGTTACATATGCAAAGGGTGGTCAACATAGATATAGCGGTCATACTATTTGTTTTCCTCAAAATATTTATAGTATCACAGCATTGTTGCCAAGATGAATAGATGTATTAGATATAATCATTGTTAACAAAGAGAGTATAGGAAATAAAAAATATAGCTTTTATGTTAGTAGATCTCATGTTTATGAAGCATTGAAATATAAAATATTGAATGACCCATACTATAGGGATGTACGAATAGATGAAAATGCATTAGAATCATTGCCTTTACAATGTACTGATATTTCAGAGCTAATTTTTATTGTAGTGGAAAATAGTCATCCTATTGAAGATAACTCATCTATGTTAGATGCGATAGAAGAAAATGAGTTTGATCAGAGTCTAGAATTTAACAGCTCATTTGTTTGTAATCTACCTGCTCCATGTAGAGAAATAGAAGAAATACGCTCTTTGTTGCATTTAGGTGAAGGTCAAACAATAGAATCTATTGCATGGCCTCCTATCATGCCTTTTCCTATTAATGAATACACAACTGAAGGTTTATTTGTAATGACATTTCAAACTTTGTTTCCCAATGGAATGGCTGCATTCAAACAACCACATATCAAAGAAGTCAAACTCCATGATTATGCTCTTCACCTTCTATGGTACTATGATAACAGATTTGGGCAGCATTCAAGATTTTAGTATTTTATATTGAATATTATCATGCATCATCGAAGCCAGGCCACAATATCTGTGTTTGTTTGCAAACAATTAGATGGATATTTACCTGTAACAATTATAGATCTTCGTCAAAAGCTACAAGATGTACTTGATGATAAATTGGTAGATCAGTGACGAGATTTGGGTCTTCTGTATGTGGAACTAGATCTTTTTGGAATCAACGAAGAGCAGAATTGATAGACATGGTTATTCAGATTGGTTGTCCTACACTTTTCTTTACCCTGAGTGCTACAGATACCAAATGACCTGATTTACACAATATCATGCCATCCAACATGCCAACAAATCCATAAATGGCTACAAGATGGTGAATACAAAATATTATTAAAAATCCTCATTCGACAACTATATATATGCATCATAGATTCACTGCATTTCGAGAGCAAGTCTTGGAGAAACTATTTGGTGCAACTGACTATTGGTACAGGTAAATAATCTATTTAAAATTTTATTCAATAAAAGAAATAAGAGTTGATTTTTATTAGCTCTCTCTCCATTTACCACTTTTTGTTCTTCAATAATATGATTTACTGACATACATTTATATCAGGTCTGAATGGCAAAATAGAGGTTCTCCACATATTCATGGATTTATCTGGTTGCCAAACGCACTAGATATTAAAAATTTAGAATGGAATAATGATCTATCAGTGCAGAGAGCTTTAGATTACATAGACCAATATGTATCTACATGGAATCCAAAAAACATTCAAGAAAGAAATCAAGGGAATTTTTCTAGATCTCTTCATGATCCTTGTCTAATAACTACAGAGATGATATATGCAACAGACGTGGCTTTTGATTAATCATGTACAACGTCAAACCAAATGCTCTCTTTAGACATGTCTAAGAAGAAAAGGTGATGCTATTTCACGCCGTTATAAAGCTCCATGGACCACAAAAGAAAAATCTAAATTAAAACTTATAGATAAAGCCAAACCTAAACATACAACAACACACAATGATGATCAACTAAACTTACATAACATACAAATGCTTTCAATTTGGAGAGGTAATATAGATTTTCAACCTGTTCTTTTGATTGATGC
Organism: Chamaecyparis obtusa; assembly: GCA_027943335.1. Classification (NCBI taxonomy): domain Eukaryota; kingdom Viridiplantae; phylum Streptophyta; class Pinopsida; order Cupressales; family Cupressaceae; genus Chamaecyparis; species Chamaecyparis obtusa. Next base: position 173,367 of record BSBK01007950.1, read on the forward strand.
AGCTATCAAGTATATAGCAAAGTATGCAGCAAAAGTAGAACAAAAATTTGAAACATATCATGCAATGTTAAGTAGAATATCTTCAAGTTTGAATGGTACAATGCCTGCTCCAGTTGTACTTCAGAAAATGCTTCTTGAAAATCTTGTTGACTATGATATAGGTGCCCAAGAAACCTATCATCTTCTATAAAATCTTCCCTTATCCCTCTACTACAGACAATTTGTATCTTTGAATGTGAACCAAAAAAATCTTCAATGTCTACCTATATTAGACATGCCAACAAGCTTATGCCATAACCAAATTAACAATTATATGGCATGACCACCAAGTTTAGAAATTTTTTCTCTTATTAACATAACCCAAAGATGGACATTTAGAGCTACTCGAATGCAAGATAAATGGAAACAAAGAAGACCAACTTGTATAGTTAGTCTCGCCTAGATTTATTAGTATTCCTTCTAGAGAGGACATTTCTTATCCAAATTTTTGCTGGAGAGAACTTTTGTTATACAAACCATTCCGCAATATTGAAATAGAATTTGCAGCATTAGATGAAGGAATAATAGAATAATGGGAATCTTTTTCAACATCATATGAAGCATGGCATGTACGTAGAACACATTCAGATGCAGAAGAAGTAGATGATCCTGTAAGTCCTAGAGTAGATCCAGATGCAATGCAAGATAGTATACCGGATGAATGGCAAGTTTTATCTTGTTTATCTCTAGACATGCCTATACATTTAAATAATTTAGATATGCTTGCATATCAAGAATTTGACTCAGCAAACAATTGGTTGAAAAATAATACTACTCCTTTACAAAAAGCTACAGCTACAAATTTCATTCAATCAAATCAAGAAATATTTCAAGAGAATCCAGTTATGCATCAAAAAATTTATTATAAATTGTCTGTCCAACAACAAAAAGCATATAATATGATTATATCACATAGAAAAAAAGCTACTATACAACAAACATTATAGCTAATTGTATAAGGCACTGCTGGCACTGGAAAATCTCATCTGATAGCTCAAATCAAAGCTAGTCTCACTCAATCAACACCCAATGGACAATCACTTATTCTACTTCTTGCACCAACATGAGTTACAACATTTAACATCAAGGCATCTACAATTCATTCAGTTCTACGTATTCCTATCAAAGAGATGGTACAATTACAAGGTCAACAACTGACAAAATTATAGGAAAATCTATATTATCTTCAGTACATCATAATAGATGAAATGAGTTTTATTGGTCCTAAATTATTTGAAAAAATTGATATGAGATTGAGAGAAGCATTTCCAAATAGAAACCACATTTCTTTTGGAGGTCATTCAATGATTCTCTTTGGTGATTTGGGTCAGCTTCCTCCAGTTAAAGATATTTTGATGTATGCTTCAAATTCATATCGTGGACAACTATGGCAGTCATTCAGAAAAGTAATCACTTTAGAGGCTAACTTTCACCAAATTGGTAACATAGATGTTTAGGTACAATTCCGTTCTCTTCTTACAAATCTAAGAAATGCATAACCAACAATTGAGGATTGGACTCTACTCATGTCACAGACAAGTACTCCTCTTAGTAAAGAGGAACAAGAAGAGTTTCATTCTAAAGTAAACCTTTTCGTAACAAATGAAATGGCAGCTCTTCATAATAACTGCATGTTATTATCTCTACATCAACCTATGGCTCTTTCAATAGAAAAACAATAAAAAGATTTTGAAAGTTCGAATGTAGATGAAGAACAACTTCAATCTCACATTCTTTTATGTATAGGGCAACAAGTTATGCTATGTAGTAATTTATGTGTCTAGACAGGGCTGGTTAATGGTGCTATAGGAGAAATCAAAGCTATTGTATATAATGATGGTGAAAAGCCTCCTCAACTACCATTAATAATTGTGATTCAATTTTTTAACTACATTGGTCTAGCTTGGGATGATACTAATCTAAAAAATATTCCTATCACACCAACTAAAAGGGGTTTCTGCCGTCAAATTCCTTTGCTTATGTCATGGGCTTTAACAATACACAAATCATAGGATTTGTTGCTTGTAAAAGCAACAATTGACATTGGAACCACAGAGCGACAATGATTAACTTTTACAGCTCTTTCCAGAGTTCATGAACTATCAGGACTACGTATTCATGTAGCTTTCAGTTTTGAAAGATATTCATGCATGCAACAAAATGCAAATATTACAAGGTGAAAAGAAGAAGAAAGACGCTTAAATGTGTTAACAGAATATTAACCCTTTTTTTGTATCATTATTGTATATTCTTTATTGAAATTACAAATATGTATACATGATTCTCAGATTATGAACTCTGAACTTAAAAGACATACAGTCCTTTCAAAAAGTATATAAACTTAGTAACAATAAGCATTTTATGGGAAACTGTGCTTTCTATTGACACTCAGGAACTATATTTTATATTGTTGTCACTGTAATATTTATTGTCTACTGATTTCATTAAAATGGAAATACAATAAAAATTGTTGTTATAAAAATCCTAATAATTTTGTTTATCTTCCGAAATAAGTAGAGTATACTTTATTAACATGTTAAGCATATTTATTGAAATTTCAAGCATACATTTGAATGTATTTAACACTGCAAACATGATCTAAATCAGCACATAGAATTAGTTTTATTTATCTGACGGATGCTACATACATCAACATTTATAGGAACATATCCATTAACATTCAACAACAATAAAATGTTTCAAAAAATTTGTCACAAGAATTCGTCGATCAGATTTTCAGAAAAAAAAAAGTTACAACAAACCCTTGTAACCATAATTAACATCATAACCATAACTACAATTAGTTAAGAAATACCTCGATCAGGTTTATGGTTCATTATTTCTATCATTGAAAAATGTTAATTTATAACTTGTTTGTTTTTTTCTATATAAGAACTTTTTCTTCATCATATTACAACATTTTTTACAATGTTAGTTTACTATTTGATTTTTTCAAATTACCTCTAACAATTAAAAATTTAGTGTATGAGGTAAAAGCAACATGATTATAAAATTGAAGAATTTTCAACATAGATTTAGTTAGGAAATAACAAAAATGATAGCTTGCAAAAATAGAATAAAAAAAGAGCAGTTCAACAATGAAATTCTATATCTCATTTCATGATTCAATAATGAAAATTGATTACAATATGAACAGAGTGCATGATTTATATAATATTAAACTACTGTTTCCAAGAGCAAAGTAGACCAATCAACACAATCAGTTAACAAGAATTAATATGAAATTAAAATCCATGGTAGTTAGAATTAAGGAGGGATGTTCCAGGATGCATATGACACATAAATCTCTATGACTGACTCTATTGACACTACTTGACTATGCAAGAATAAAATGGTGGTTGAAAATACAACTATCAATTCTCTATACAACTAATCAACTATAGAAGCTAAGAATCATCAACACAAACAATAGAAAATGCCTCCATAATGTTGAAAACAGAGGCATGACAGGTCCACTAGCATGGTGTCACTAAATAGAAAAAGAAAGCAAGAGCCATGTGAAGAGAGCATGACCTTCACCTATCTCTCATGGAGATTCCAACTTAGCCTCTATTGCTCTAACTGATTCATACAAGCCTCTACTTGTGGGTGAAAATAGAATTTGTATTATGCATTTGAAATAGTTGAATGGTGTGAGAAGAGCAGAGGCTAAAAACTCCATTCTTTGCAATTGATCTGATCTTTACAACCTGTAAAAAAAAAATTGTATTTCTCCTTCCTAGCACATAAGATCTAATACCATATAGAATTTTCACCATAGATTTAGCCAGGAAATAAGAAAAATGACAGCTTGTAAAAATCGAATAAAAATAGAGCAGATCAACAATGAAATTCTATCTCTCATTTCATGATTTAATAATGAAAATTGATTACAATATGCACAAAGTGCATGATTTATATAAAACTAAACTAGCTTTTGCAAGAGCAAATTACACCAATCAACATGATCAATTAACAGATCAAGGCTAAAGTCAAACAGACTGTCAACCATGAACCATGTATTAGTTTACTTGTAAATTACTGTAGAGAACTGATCTGGAGTGGCACTTGGAATTAACAAACACTAGTCACAACAAAGATAAACAACTCAAATTTGAACATGGTTGAATTATTTTTACCAAATTTTATGACTTCCAGCTTAGTTTTTTTGTTGTCATCAAATACATAACTAAGTCTTATTTCAACATTCAGGTATTTGGAAAACTTGATTTGTGAAAAATACCAGTGCAGAAAACAAGCATTGCTCAAATGAGAGACACCCTTGTACCAAAATGTGCAGTTTGAATCAACCAATAAGCAATAACTTAATCACTAAATAACAAAACCTGGTTTCTTTCATAAACAAAGCATTTGTCCAACAAAATAGATTATATTTGATTTGACCCATTCAAAGATTTAAGATATTGTTCATTTCTTGATACAAACTGCACATTTTTTGTACAAGAATGTCTATCACTTAAGCAAACTTTTTTTTTTGCACTAATATCTTTCAGATAACAAAATTTTCTAATATATGAACATAGAAATAAAACTTATCTATGCATTTGATATTTGCAAAATGACTTAGCTGAAAACCATACAAATTTATATATATTACTCAACCATGCCCAAATTCTAGTTTTTCATCAACACCCAATAACTCCCGCTCCCATTGTTTCCCAATTCGGTCTTGCAACACCATATGTTCATTTTTCTCTTTTGTAAATAGTGAACCAAATGAGATATGCCCTGCATTCATGGTTGCCACAAGATCCCAATAAATACATGTTTGCTTTGTAGATCAACAACAATCATCCGATAAAAAGCAGATTGTCAGCCTTTTTCCAAAAAATTCACTGACAATAGCCACCATAATGAAAACATATCTGTTACAAATCTAAGAAAGATTCAGTTAATTAATACTATTCCAGATTGTATACAAAGTCAAATCTTTGTATTCAATATAAGCCCTAATTAAATAACCAGTAATGAAAAAACCCTAAATGCCTTTCCTTTTCAAAGAAAACCCTAGGTCGGTCTTTTAAAATCTCACTTAACTTCCTACAAACGCACATGTTAGAATTTATCATCCGCTTGATTCATATTCCTAATATTTTTTTCCTAGACCCGACCTCTTTTTTATTTTCCTAACTATAAAAGGCGAAGAGATTTTATTATTTCCTCACGAATTTAAAACTTTATTCACTCATGTTTCGACATTATATTTGTGTTTTGAATCTATTATGAGATCTTATGGTTTTTGCAAGATTGCAATGAATCCTTTAACCCTTAGCAATCATGTGACAACCATTGATTTTTTATACAACTCAGCACGGTTGCCAACTAGGTCCTGGTTATAAAGGTACTCGATCAAATGTGGCATTTAGTAGTTGTTGACATAAAAATCTGAAACCCACATTTGAAAGCACTACTTACTAAAAAAATTAGTATTTAATACGGATTTTAAGGTCATTAACATCTAAAGCCGATATGTCGACTAAAAGTATATTACAACCCTATTTGCAATTATACAAAGTTAAACAATTATGTAAAATTTTAATGATTATTCGACAAAATACATTCTACATACATATCTAAATTATAACAATTTTGACAATTTCTAATTAATTTTAAATCTTCTAATTAAGTTACTAAATTGATCAGGGTAAAATATGCCAGTAACTACTATCTAACATAGCTAGTTCTAGTATCTTATTATCACATATCCAATTTAGCTGTTAAAAACTACTAAATCTGAAATTAATTACTTTCAAACTACCTATGACCACTTACCTAAGGAATCAACACTAGATGAATGATCTAGTGGTCATCGTTTATTTGCATGGAAGATTTCTAAACTTTCCAATCATGTGATAGCCATTGATTTAGAATGAAGGCCACGGTGAATTACTTTATGTCTAATCATAAAGGAAAATTATTACTGCATACTGAGTGGTACAATTAAGGTTTTGCCATCGATACATTGTAATAAAAAAGTAGCCCTATGTTCGCATAGAAACTTTCAAACCATTTCGAGCATACGAAAGCCGTCAGATTATGTTCTAAAGAGAATCGACAATCTAGATTCAAACTTCAAATAGTACTGGTGCAAAATTTAATTTTCCCATTCACAGATGATAGGTTAATTTCTCAGAAAAGTAATGCCTACATCATGTGAAGTTAATTGCTGAAAAGATTGTCTTTCATTGCTAATATATTGAAGGTTCATGCATTCTCACAAACACAAAGATATTAAATTTGCAGACGCCTGGACAAGAAAATTTGTAGACCTGGTTCTTGTTTCCTGAAGGATTCCCTAAAAAGGTTAGTCAATATCTGCACATTTCTTGTTCAAAGCTTTATAGATGCTTGTGACAATTCTCTTGCATAAACCATAAAAAAATACTTACCCTCAAATGCCGCCAAGAAAAAACTTATCTGGAAAAATTGAGTATAGTGACAGGGGTTTGCATGAAGATCTATTAGAATTACTAAATCAGCCGACCACAAATTTAGTGAAGGCCAAGGAATTGACGCCAAAATAACCTAGGCTACAAATTGCAGACGGTCTCTATGATAAGGATGATTACATAAGGGATGCCAAGATTGGCATGATTAATGCAAGTGACTCTTCTAATATCACTAGTCTAGAGTTGTTCAAACTAGGGTTTAGCTAGAGAAATGCCCTCCCACCTAGCAGCAATGTATGGCAATTTGACCAAGGAAAGCTTGTGGTGCCCAGTGTTTTCATGGATACAGATTTGATGACTCAAATTGCTAAGAATTATGATCCCATTACTAGGGTAATTAAAAATGTAAGTGGGAATGTATTGATAAGTATATTAGCTAAAGAAATCAGGAGGGTTTTTAGACTAAGTGAACCCTCAAATGACTTACAAAAAATTGAATTTGAGCAATTAAAGCAAGCGTACAATGCTTAGAGAGATTACCTTAGGACTGTGCCCTTGAAACAATTCTGTGACAAAATTGGAGGAATGATTATCTTAGGACCAAATACACAGGAACCTTTCAAAATAGAATATTTTAACTTGAGAGCAAGAACTGCATATTGGTCACTATGTCAGATCTTTGGAGAATATGTTGAAGAAAGAATGCCAGTACATTTAATGTACATGATGATCCAAATCTTACACCCTATCGTAGCAGTTAATTTTGACTTTGCTTCCTTCATTGTTGATTTAATTCATAATGGATTGGTAGCTATCCAAAAGAGCAAACTAGACAAGCCTTTCTATTGGTACTCTTTTATAATGTATATGTTTTTGTTTAAAGGTGCAAGTTATTTTGAGAATGAGATGGTCTTGATGAAACAAAATGATGGTGAGGATATGCCAGTGCAATTGTGGGACCTTAATATGACATGGGACATACATGATAGTAGTTTTATAAAATTTGATAGATATTTTGCAGCCAAGCTTAGGCTAATATTTGTTCATGAAAACCCATGAATCCCAATGACCTTGGCTCAACTTGTCAGACCAAAATAATTTTCCAAGAGCCTTAAAATTATCCATAATTGGGGGGATTTCATTTTTTATCCCATTTCTACTGTTATCAAAATATATGGTTTTACTGGGACTCCATTCATATTGCCATATCAAGTACCCCTCAAGATTGGTATTGCAGAGTTCATTAGACAATTAGGGGATATCGAAAAGAACATTCTTGTAGGTAAATTGAGAGGAAATCTATTTCCAAATGTTACAATTGCCCACCAGTTTATAATCACAAAGGGAGGATGGCTACATATTGATAAATTCCTCGCACCCTATCACATGGCTACATCAATTACTAGGACAACAGACACCGAGGGTTTTTATAATGAAATGTTCAAAAAGAAGGTCAGGTGCTCTTCAATACATCACTTTTTAAATTTCCCTGAGGATATCTTCAAAAAAATCTCTAATATAGAGGAATAAGGAATACGAAAGGAAAAGTGGTTTGTATACAAGAAGACATTAAACTTTGTCCAACAGTTTGAGAAGGGATATGATCCCCTAAAAAGTATCAATCTGGTTGGAAAGAAAATAGACACTCTTATGGATAATTTTGAAGATATTATTCAAACCCTAAATGAGAAAAAAGGAGAAAGCGATAAAAGCTAAACCAGAGAAGTGTTAGAATAACTGAGAGGGGGGTGAATCAGTTATCCAATGCCCCAAATCAAAATGTATAATTCAAAACAATTTATTCAATTCCTGCTACTCGGTAAACAATAAATACTTTGGCTATCTATGCATTTACCGATTGTCAAACCAATACTTATAACTATTACCGATCAAATCTAACATGTAATATGCAAAAACAAATATTGTAATCAACACATAACACAAGAGATTTAATGTAGAAACCCTGTAAAGGGAAAAACCACCTGGGACTGGCAACCCAAAATTGTTCACTCTTCTGAAGTGAGGTTAGTGAAGATCCAACCCTATTAAAGGTTACAAACACACTGTTAGGTTTGACCTTGTTAGAGGATTTTAGACCAAAAATTATCATCCAACCAGCATTCACTATGGGGTTGACAGGATAACAATGTTCACTCTAATGAATGATACATCATAAGACTTTCTAAGTCCACTCAGTTAAGAGATTTGACTGTGTACAATGGTTAAATATGTAACAGTAAATGATCTCCCTTAATACAACTTCATTTGCAGATTATAGATCAATATTTTGCTCATATAAATCCTCCTGATCAATATTTCACTTCAGATTCAATACTGTATTAACTTACTGTCCATCGGTAATAACTCTCTGTAGCTCGATAACTATTCTGCAGCTTGGTTCTTACTAACTAGTATGATCAGAATGCATGAAAACTTCTTCACGCAAAATTTTTGCAGCATCTACTTCTTTCGGAAGGCTTTTCATAATGAAACCTTAGTCTCGTATATAGACGTGTGAATCATTTTCTTTCTATCCATCATATTTTTCCACTTAACCACATTCATTAATTTTTCCACTTCAAGCTTCCTCAGCTGATGTGTTGATAACTTATTTCAATCTGCTCCATCAGATCCTCTTGATTTATTTTAGTCGTCGATCATCATAACAAACAATATTCGTTGCCTCAGAATCATATACTGCTAGCTCATCAATCTTATCAGCTAAACTGATCATTTATTCATTCTGTCTTCATCAGTTAACAAAGAAATGCATCGGTGAACACAAGCTCAGTTAACATTGTGCTCGGTATACACTACACTCCGTCGGTGTATACTGAAATGCTTTCATTTACCGACAACACTGCTTTGTGTCTTTTAGATCTATTCTTCATCATAGACGAATGCAACATAATGAACTCAATTACATCAAGTCATAGACTCATCAAAAAGTTACTTAGTGTATTCTTTGTCCTCATCTGACATGTACATCTTCCTTATGTAGATTTCTCTATTCTTCCTTTCTTTCCACCTTTCTTCAGATGTGTCGGTATACTAACTTACAAGATAAGTATTGTGAAGCTAGTTAACATCAATGACAACATAAAAACTGATTTAATCATCTTGCATTATCTAAACATCAACTTGTCAATAATCTTGAATTATCGATTCTTCATTGAGGTTCCAAATCAGTTGTAGTTCATGAATCTCTCCCTTTGGCATTGATGGCAACTCAAGTAATATGTAATGTACCATACACATACCAAACATGTATTCTACAACTCTGTAAACAAATGTTGTAAGTTGAATAGACTTAATATGTTTAATCACTATGTTACCCAACATTTGTAATGCTGTAATGCTTGTCATTAGATGTGATCTTTTCGGTTCTTCTATAAATCTCTCCCTTAGATAGTTCTCATTGGTGTAGTTTCTCTCGCTTTGTTTGTCACTTCTTTTTATATTATTTATCTCTCCCTTTGATAGCAATGCCAAAGAAACAAATAAACAAATAACTCTATCAATAGCCAAGTAACTCTCTCATGTCCAACATCTACTTTGTATCTCTATATACTGATATCTCAATCTGTTTTAGTTCTTCAAACTTAATCACAACCTTGAACATGATTCAAAGTGTGAACTATGCTGCATCAACATGAATGATCTTCTATCAAAAATAGGTTGATGCAACACCCAAATTACCTTAGTGACCGATAGACAGGGGATGGACCCCAAGTCTAGTCCTCAAGTATTCAAATGTGTCCTTTGGTAGGGGCTTTTTAAAGATGTCTGCAAGTTGTTCCTTAGATGTAACAAATTCTAACTTCACTTGCTTCTCTTGCACTTGTTCTCTTAAGTAATGATACTTAATAGATATATGCTTTGTTTTTGAGTGCATCACAGGATTCTTTGAAATATTAATAGCACTGGTGTTGTCACAGTATATAATCACTGGATCAGTGATTACCTCATTCATTCCTTCCAACACTTGCTTGATGTATGCAATGTTTGAGTAGTTTGTAGCAGTAGCAACATACTCTGCTTCTGCTGTTGACTGAGAAATGCAAGCTTGCTTTTTACTTGTCTAGGTTATAAGTCTGTCACCAAAGAAAAATGCTCCTCTGGTGGTGCTTTTCCTATCATCTACATTTCTAGCCCAATCAGCATTGATATAAACCTTTAGTTTAAACTTTCCTTCCTTAGGATACCAAATGCCATAATCTTCTATCTTTTTCAGATATCTAAGGATTCTTTTAGTAGCTATCATGTGAGATTCTCTAGGGTTAGCAGAAAACCTAGCAACAATCCCCACAACATGTGCTATATCTGGTCTATTGTGAACTACATACATTAGTTTACCAATCATGGATCGGTAAAGTGTATGATTTACCTCTATAGTTTCATCTTCCATTGTCAATTTTCATCTAGTAGCCATCAGTGTTCCCACAGGTTTAGCATCTTCCATGCCAAATGTCTTTAAGACTTATTTTATGTACTTAGACTATGTGATGAATATCCCATCACTCTGCTGAATCACTTGTAGTCTTAGAAAGAATTTAATCTCTCCAAACATAGAGATTTCAAACTCTTTTTTCATTTCATCAGTAAAGGCTTTGCATATATGATCTTGTCCTCCAAAAATGATATCATCCACAAATATTTCAGCAATAAGAATAGTGTCATCAATATTACCTTTCATATATAGATTGTTGTTTTCACTTGTTCTAACAAATCCAATACTTAGCAAGTAAGTATGCAGTCTTTCATACCATGCTCTCGGTGCTTGCTTCAATCCATATAAAGCTTTGTGTAATCTACATACCATGTCTCTGTTGTCTGGATCAACAAATCCTTCTAGTTGTTCTATGTAGACCTCTTCTTCAAGTATACCATTCAGAAATGCTGACTTCACATCCATTTGATAGACTTTGAATTTCTTGTGTGCAACATATGCAAGTAACATTATAACTCCTTCTAATCTAGCAATAGGTGCAAATGTTTCACCATAGTCAATACCTTCTTCCTGTGCATATCCCTTGCATACCAATCTAGCCTTATTCCTTGTAACTTCACCATTTTCATTCAGCTTATTTCTGAATATCCACTTAGTACCGATAACATTCTTATCTTTTGGTCAGGGTACTAAGGACCAAGTTTTGTTCTTCTCTATTTTCTCTATCTCCTCGTTCATTGCATTGATCCATTCCTCATTCTCTAATGCAACTTTCATAGTTTTAGGTTCAAATTCACAAACTAAGCATGTACCTTCTCTTGTTTTGCTTCTAGTTTGCATTCCAGCTTGTCTATCTCCAATAATCTATGTCTCAAGATGGTGTCTTCTGACAAATCTAGCTAGTATTCTATCTCTTCTTTCTTGTGCATCCTGTTCAGGTTCATTAGCTTGCTCGGCAGCTCCATTTTGTTCGTTAGTTTCCTCTTCCTGCAGTTGTGAATTTTTTCCTTGCTATTGTGTATTGTTTCCTTGCTGACCAGTTGTCACAGCTTTCTATTTCAGTAGATACTCAGGCTATTCAATGTAAGTAAATCTACCATAATCTTCCAGTTCCTTTATATTTTCCTTTGTGTTCTTGTCATCAAACTCATCAACACGATTGTTAGTACTTTCAATAATCTTATTTGTAACCTTATTCAGACATTTGTATGCTTTACTTGTAGTGGAATATCCAAGAAATATCCCTTCATCTCCTTTAGAATCAAATTTTCCATTTCTTTCATCTTTCAAAATAAAGCATTTGCTTCCAAAAATTCTGAAATAACTTACAGTAGGTTTATGTCCAAACCATAGCTCATAAGGTGTTCAGTTGGTGTCCTTCAATTGTACTCAGTTAAGAACATATATAGATGTACTGATAGCTTCCCTCCAGTATGTTTGAGAAACATTTTTCTGTATCATCAGTGTTTAGGCACAGTCAATTATAGACTTGTTCCTCCTTTCAGCAATGACATTTTGCTGAGGCATCCTCGGTGCAGATACCTATCTCTTAATTCCATGCTCATTATAGAAATTAGTAAATTCATTAGAGACAAATTCACCTCCTCTATCAGATCTTAAGCATTTTATTTCTTTTCCAGTTTCCTTTTCTACCTTAGCTTTATACCACTTAAACATTTTAAAAGCTTCAAATTTCTCTTTCATGAACATAATAGTCATCAGTCTAGTATAGTCATCAACAAAAAGAATAAAGTATCTATCACCATAATAGCTCTGAGTTCTCATAGGACCACATAGGTTGGTATGAACCAACTCAAGTATCTTCTTTGTTGAGTAGTCATTACTTTTGAAACTAGACTTAGTTATTTTACCTTTTTGACATTCATGGCACATAACATGATCCAGTTTTGATAGGTTAGGCAATCCTCTAACTCTTCTCTTTTTACTAATCTTGATCATGTTATCAAAATTCACGTGACATAATCTTTTGTGCCACAACCATGCATCTTCATCTTTCATTGACAAACAAGAAGATTGATCTATATCAAGATAAAATAGGTTACCTCTGGATTGTGTACCAGTTTTGACAAGTCTTCCTCCATCATCATAGATTTTCACCTTTTTGCTCTCAAAAGCAAGTCGGTGGCCTGAATTGTTTAGCTGAGCCACACTTAACAAATTGTAATTCAATCCATCTACCCAGTATGCATTTTCACATTTAATTCTATCATTGATCATCAATGTACCTTTACCTCTTACCATACAAGGTGCATCATTTCCCATTCTCACAGATCCTCCATTGTATTCAACAAGTTGATCAAAATTTTCTACATCACCGGTCATATGATGTGTGCAGCCACTGTCTATGATCCATGTATCATTTCTATTGACTCTAGAGATCAATGTTGTCTCTTCTTCCTCTGAATCATCTTTCATAGCAACAAGTACTACTTCTACATCATCATCAGTGTCAGATTCAGATTCAATATCTTTGGCAATGTAACATACCTTTTTTCCTTTGTCATAACTATCTCGGTTATCTCTTTTATTGTATTGGTAGCCTCTGTTGACTCTTCTCCCATAGCTTCCTTCCGATCAGTCTTTGAATCTATCATCATCTTTCTTCTATGGACATCTAGCAACAATGTGGCCAACCTCTTTACAATTAAAACATGCCAAAGGTAGCTTACCTCTATATCTTCCTTTTCCTTTGGGCAATCTTCTGGCCATAAGTACTTCAAGCTCTTCAAGGTCATCATTGGTGTCGCTATCACTATCATCATTCCTATTTTTCTTGCTAGACTTGCTAATCTTCACATAAGACATGAAAGCTAATTCAATAGGAGTGACAACACTATTATCAAAGTTATTCAATTCAAAGGTTGTAAGCTTACCGATCAATGTGTCAAGGGTAAGATTGGATATGGCCCTTGTTTCATGAATTGCAGAGATCCTGATTGCATAAACTGGTAACAAGGTTCTGAGAATCTTACTTATAATTGTTTCATCTTCAATGACTCCATTAGGTGCTCTAATAGCATGTACTACCTCTTTCAGTCTGTTTGAATGTTGCACAATGTTCTTACCTTCCTTCATTTTCATATCATCAAAATGACCTCTTAGACTTTCTACTCTAGCACTCTTAACATTCAAATCTCTACTGTATATCAAATTTAGCTTCTCCCACATTTGTTTGGTAGTAGTGCATTCCTTAATGTCTTCAAATTCAACGTCAGTACAGGCAGTAGCAAGTTCCATCATAGTGATATTGTGTTCATGTTTGTCTTTCAGTTTATCAAGGGTTAAGGAACCAGTGGGTGGTTGTATATAGCCATTCTTCATTAGATCCACAGCTGAGTTCCCAATTCCAGATATGTGCAACAACATTCGGCTTTGCCATACCACAAAATTCTCTTTGTTCAGTTTTGGTACTTCCCTCTTATACATCTTGAAACCTTTGTGCTGAAGTCCTTAAAACTCTATTCTAAGCAACCGAAGCTCTGATACCAATTGTTAGAATAACTGAGAGGGGGGTGAATCAGTTATCCAATGTCCCAAATCAAAATGTATAATTCAAAACAATTTCTTCAATTCCTGCTGCTTGGTAAACAATAAATACTTTGACTATCTGTGCATTTATTGATTGTTAAACCAATACTTATAACTATTACTGATCAAATCTAACATGTAATATGAAAAAACAAATATTGTAATCAACACATAACACAAGAGATTTAACGTGGAAACCCTGTAAAGGGGCAAACCACCTAGGATCGGAAACCCAAAATTGTTCACTCTTTTGAAGTGAGGTCGGTGAAGACCCAACCCTGTTAAAGGTTACAAACACACTGTTAGGTGTGACCTTGTTAGAGGATTTTAGACTAGAAGTTATCATCCAACCAACATTCACTATGGGGTTGACAGGATAACAATGTTCACTCTAATGAATGATACATCATAAGACTTTCTAAGTCCACCCGGTTAAGAGATTTGACTGTGTACAATGGTTAAATATGTAATAGTAAATGATCTACCTTAATACAACTTCATTTGCAGATTACAAATCAATATTTTGCTCATATAAATCCTCTTGATCAATAGTTCACTTTAGATTCAATACTATATTAACTTACTATCCATCGGTAATTGCTCTCTGTAGCTAGGTAACTGTTCTGTAGCTCGGTTCTTACTAACCAGTATGATCAGAATGCATGAAAACTTCTTCACGCAAAATTTCTCAAGCATCTACTTCTTTCGGCAGACTTTTCATAATGAAACCTTAGTCTCTTATATAGACGTGTAAATCATTTTCTTTCTATCCATCAAATTTTGTCACTTAACCACATTCATTGATTTTTCCACTTCAAGCTTCCTCGGCTGATGTGTCAATAACTCATTTCAATCTGCTTTGTCAGATCCTCTTGATTTATGTTAGCCATCGATCATCATAACAAACAATATATGTTGCCACAAAATCATATACTTGCTAGCTCATCAATCTTATCGGCTAAATTGATCAGTTATTCATTCTATCTTCATTGATTAACAAAGAAATGTATCGGTGAACACAAGCTCGGTTAATACTGTGCTCGATATACACTACACTCCATCAGTGTATACTGAAATGCTTTCATTTACCGACAACACTACTTTGTGTCTTTCAGCTCTATTCTTCAGCATAGATGAATGCAACATAATGAAGTCAATTCCATCAAGTCATAGACTCATCAACAAGTTACTTAGTGTATTCTTTGTCCTCATCTAACATGTACATCTTCCTTATGTAGATTTCTCTATTCTTCCTTTCTTTCCACCTTTCTTCAGATGTTTCGGTATGGTAACTTACAAGATAAGTACTATCAAGCTAGTTGACATCAATGACAACATAAAAAATGATTTAATCATCTTGCATTATCTAAACATCAACTTCTCAATAATCTTGAATTACCGATTCTTCATTGAGGTTCCAAATCAGTTGTAGTTCATCAAGAAGGTTCAAACAATATTGACCAAGCCTGGATTTGCAAAAGTATTTCCCCTAGGCAAATACATGGTACACAAGAAAATTGGTTATGATGTGGTTATACTAGGATCTGAAACACACGAACAATAAAAAAGAAAATAGGATGTTCCTTCCACATCACAACAGCTAGAAAAACACGAGATTGTGGACATTCTACAGTCACCTCAAGATCAGGCATATCAATATATTCCTGATTGTCCACCTCCCTCAAAGAAAGAAAAATTAGAAGAAAGGCTTGTACATGTAGAAGATGATTATTCTCCATCCCAGTCACCTCTGAACATAATAGATGATCAAGAGGTGATAGAACAAATGCAACAATTGGGAGCCCTAGGCCAAATTTTTATGACTTATGAAGAGATAAACAAGGGGGTTCCTGAACCACCAAAAGAGCTTGAATTAGATTTGACAGTGGGAGAGATGATAGGTATAGAGCTAGACACAATAATAAAACAAGCATGTGATGAGTTCTTATTTGATGATGCCTTTGTAAAGGCTAGAGCCTTCATGCAATTTTTATGGAAATTAAATATTAGTCAATTTCAAGAAACTTGTGAAAAGAGGCATGGGGAGAACCCAGATAAAGATCTAAAGATCATAGAAAGTGATGTGAGGAAGGAGATGACTGAGCGGTTTGAGAGGATCCATCTAGAATAGGGGAGAGACTTGATAAGAAATTTAGGAGTGCTTATTCCCCCAGAGTGGGATATAGCTAATGTAGTGGTCTTTGATGCAATCAAAAAATAGACCACACTAATTCACAAGACCAGAGAGGAGGCAAAATAGACAATTAAGGGAGTCACTTTTAGTGATGATCATCAAGCCTTGGTGATGTGGTCTTTAAAGAAAAATGACAATAACAAAGGTAAGCAAATTACTAAAGGTGATATCACAGGTAGCCTCATTGTCAAAAGGGTCACTGATACTTCTGTACTTGAGGCAATAGAAATGGTCGTAGCGTCAACCCAACTTACAGCAAGGGTCACAGAAAAGGAGGCCAAGGAAAAAGAGGACCTCACAATAAGACTAGAAACAGTGTTAAAGGCTTATGCAAACTTGAAACAAGGATTATATCAAAAGGATATATTAATTTCAAACTTGAACAAAAGGTTAGGTGAACAGGGCCCAATTCATTCTTCAGCACAATTGTGTATTTCTTCTTCACCTGCTGGACCTTTTTCTTCAAGCCCTATTATTGAGTACCCACTCTCCCCTCTCCTACCTTCTATGGCTGATGAAGAGCATGAGCAAAGAGAGAAGCCAAGGTATGAAAAAAGAATAAAAGATACCATTTTACAATTTGTTGTAAATGTAAAACCAAGAGAAGTTTATAAAACTACTAAACAATTGTCGGACATTTTGATCTCTTTTAAGAAAGAGATAGCTACTCTAGACCAAAATTTAGAATGTTGGATTGCTAGAAAGAATAGGTTGAAATCAATGTTTTACTTGATTAATGATCAATGTATTGTAGATATACAACTAACAAATACATATAAATTTGTTAAAGACCTTTTTGAATTTGAAGTCAATAGGGAAAGTTTAAAGAGGAAGGCATAAATGTTAAGAGTAAGATACTTTTAGGATGATTTCCAAATGTTTCCTAGTCTTATCAAAGCAGATGGAACTATAAAGCACATAGATCAATGGTTACAACAAATTGAAGGTGAAGTGTCAACTATAATAGATACCATTCTAAATACAGAAGACAATGCCCTCTTTGTACAATTAATTGAAATTTTGTAAGATGTCAGAATTGTAATACCCCAAAAATGGGCTATAGCTTCATTAACCTCCTACATCGAGATATCAAACGAAATCAACATCAAAGTCCTAACCTAAGGCACATTTGAACATCATCGAATCCTAATTGATTGTCCTAAATTCTGCATCGAGGAATATTCCTAGTAATATTTCTAATTATCCTAATTATCTTTAATTTAATGATTATTTGGTGATAAATCCTATTTATCCTAGAGTTAATTAATTGAATATGATGAATATTTAATTAATTAGATTTAATTCTGCCACTTAATTATTTAATTGAAGTTAATTCTATTTATTCCTAAATTGTATTATTTAATTTTGACAATAAATCAAATTCCTATCATTAATTGATTAAATTCTTATTTAATTAATTAAAGCAAGTTGTCATATTTAATGATATTATTTTTGAATAAAAGTTTGATTAAATGATTGATTAACCCATAAATCAATTGTTTTATTTCAAAAATTGGTTAAGTTGAGAATAAATCACTTTATTTATTTATTAATTCATAATTATCCATGTGCACATTTAAAGAGCAGTTAAATTCCAAATCAGAAAATCAATGCAAGTTATTGACTTTTTGGAACTCAACATCATTTTTGAGTTTTAAATTTGATCTAAACTTCTAATTTGAGTTAAACTCTGATTTGCATGTTTTTGTGAATTAAATTATCTTTATTTTCAGATAACTCAAAAATCAAGCTGAGTTAATTTGAGTGATTTATGGCTTTCTTTCATGCACCTTCAAAGCCTTAGATTTCTATAAATCAAGGCTTTAGCTCTTCACAAATCATCCACAAGAATTGCATAATCACGCTGAAGAACTGCTATCTGTAGAATCAAAGCTTATTGCGAATCAAGGCTATTGTGAGATCAATTTGGTTTTTACATTCATTTAGATTCATTTTTCATATCATTGCATAGAAAATATCAAAAAAATAGATTACTTTGCATTCATTCCATATCCATCTTTTGCATTCAAATCCTTTGTTTAGGTGTCGTCAAGTTCACTGATCTCAATAACAATCTGAGAACATCATACTTGCACCTATTAGAAGGTAGTAAATCGCCTGGTTATTTTAGCTTTCAATTCATTGCACGATTTTGATTTTTGCTAACTTCTAATGTTTTACTGAAGTGTTGTGTCTACAGATCAGGTACAAAATTCACACACACATTTTTGGCGCCCACCGTGGGGCCTTGAAATAGGTTTCCAATTCAATTCTATCAATTTCTATCTTTTTCTGCTCGATTTTTGTGCAAAAGGACTCCATGTCAAAAATTTAATTTCAAACTTACCTTTACATGCTGGTTTTGATTTTTTAGTTTTTTTTGGAGCTAAAGCCCTAAAGTTTCAAAGATTTAATTTTATCTCTCAAATGGCTTGGAGTTTTTCTCTGAAATTGTTTTTGTAGGTTGGACACATCAGGGAAGCTACAGTAAAAAATTTAGAATTTTCTGAGATGTTTTGAATTTTTAATAATTTTTTCTTGAAATTATGGAAAAAATCAATATCTGACGCAAATCAGCATATTTTTTAGAAATTTTTATATTTTCAAAAATCTCTTTAAATTCTACAGGGGGTCCATTCTTTGTATTTTAAATTTGGATGCAATATAATAGCTCAAATAGTCAATTTACAAAAACTGGTCTATTTTGGTAAAATGGGTCTCTAGGACACAAATGAAGAGATTTTTCTAAAATTTTTACATTTTTGGAAAGCTCTCTATTTTTTAGCAGGGGTCTCTATTCTGAATTTCTATTTTTGTGGCAAAAATTTATCAAAAAAAATTAGATCTTGTTGACTAGGTCAAATGCAGCAAAAAAAATAAAATTTTGTGATGGGTATGCACTTTTTTTTTTTACATGGTTCAATGAATGATATGAGTTGTCATTTGGGTTAATTTCTGGTTATTATTGCTGATAATAATTGATTTTTAGAGCTAACCCTAGGGTTTTCATAAGTTGAAGATACGTTGCATATCTTGTTTGTTTGTTTGCTTGTTTTCTTATCAGAGAGTTTGTTGCTTGCTTGTGCAGGATTGCTTAACAAAGATAAAAATAAAGTAAATATCTACTAAGCGCATTGTGAGGATCTTAGGTATTCTACTTGTTCTGATAATATTTTTATTTGGACTTAAAATAAATCTCTCATGTGTCTAGCTTGAGTGCTTCTTTTCATGCTTTTGTTTTACACACTTGCATAATTGATACTAGGTTGTGACACCTTAGGTATTCATTTAAGCAATCTTAGATACTTGCGATTGATCTAGATTGCTATCTTAGGTTATTGGAATCGCTAATCCACCAGCCCTCATTCCACCCCGTGGTTGCAATCTCAGCGCCATAAAGGGGACGGGTCTAGAGGATAGAAGTGTTAATTGTTCCAGTAGGCAACCCTTTTGGGCTTTTTAGAACTCACTTGTTTTCTAAGTTGTGGACTCATTTTTAGCTTGTGTGAGGGGTTAATTGTTCCACCTTGTGGACTCACCTCATATTTTCTTTAAGTGTTAAGTGTTCCTCTTTCTTCTTTTGGGTACTTTTGGTAGATTTACTTTCAGAAATATATCTATGCTCACATAGTAATTAGGCCCTATGAACACTATTTGTGATTCTTGAGAGATTGGATTCCTAGTGAAATCTTTCTTGATGATAGAATTCTTGTAGGTAGGGAGGATACTTAGTGCATTTCACATTCTACTTGATTAGTGCATCTTCTCTTATTGTTTGATACATTCTCTCTTCGGAGAGGTTGATAGATCACGTGGGGTTGACATCACAGACCTTGGTGAAACAAACTTTGTCTTAGCCTGTCAGATTAATCTACTTGCTTTGTTTGGGTTAAAAGTGAAGAGGTGTCAAAACCTTGGATCTAGAACCAAGTCCCCTTTTGGTATCATACTGTGAGTCACCTTTAGAGAGGGTTAACCGTAGCGGATGATCCCTTCACAGGGCAAACTACGTTGACAGAACCTCAAGCGGTAATAGCCATTTCAGACATGGTAGTAACAACCATTATATAAATGTCCTTGTGAGAGAAATCTTCACGGGTGTGTTTTGATTGTGGGCTGTCAGATCTCCCTAGTAGACCTCGATTGATTAAATTCTCAGGCTGTGTCAAAACCCTGGTGCATCAGGATTGGAGTTTGCCCCTTGATTTTGCAAAAGTTACAGAGTCATACCATTACTAAAAACCATAGCGAGGCCAAATTTTCATTTTCTAGGGTATATGTGCATTATTACAAAACTTTTTGGAACATACACAATTAGCACTTCTGAGGATTAGAATGAATAAAATCACTTGATTGTTCATGTGCAAGGTTTCTTTTGCCCTTGTTCATTGTTTTCAGACATGCTTGAAATCACTTGCTTGCTATTTTGTGTGCTTGTTTATCTATCTGGTTATTGAAAATGGACAAATTTGTTACAATCCTCAAATTTGGACATTAAAATTTGCAAACAATCCAAATCTGAAAACTCAAAATTTGCAAAATCTGAAGTAAAATTCTTTTCTGGAGTCAAAAGTCATCTCAGGAGGTCATAAAGTCATACGAGTTTCTATCAAGTGTCCTTTCATTACCTCCCAACTATCATATGGTAAGGAACCCAGTGTTGTATGAGTCTTTTTGCCAGTCAAATTAAAAAAGTCAAATCCTGCTAGCAACTGTCATATGAGCTTTTCAACTATCATTTCATAGCATACCCACTGTCGTATGAGTTTTTCAACTATCGTACGAGCTTTTCAACTATCATTTCATATCATACCCACTGTCGTACAAGTTTGCAGAGTGTCATTTGGGAAATTTTTGAAAGTTGTCAGAATTGCCAGATATTTAGCTTTTTTAGCCTATTTCTAGAATCTGTTGAACAAATCACTACATCAAGAACAAAGCAGTAGCTATTGAGAATCCTATCATTATCCTAAAGTGGTCTTTTGAATCTGATTCAACCTTCTATTTAATCAATTTGAGTCCTTTTCATCTTGTGTCAAAACCTTGTCATAACTATCAATCTTCAATCAATCATCAAAATGACTAAGTGTTGTGATATCTTGTCCACTATCTTTTGGGAAATATACCCATACATCCAGGGCATAGTATCCTTCACCCACATCTAATTGAATCTTCAAATCAATCAAACCTTGACAAGGTTGCATCATCTGATCATCTTGATTCAATTCATTCTTCCATTATCTGGATCTTATTCTTTTGTTTCACTCAAAGTTAATGGTGGAAACTAGAGCTTCCTCACACAAGAAATCTAGAGAAGCATCCCAGACATTACCTATAACCACTACCAGGGGTCCAACTCTTGAGAAACTCATCAATTCTAGTCTTTATGAGGATGACAGTCTTGGCAACTATCGATTAAAAAATAGTTACATTCCTCCTCTATCAACTCACAGAGGTACCCAACAAACCCCGCATCAATCTATTCTAGGGAGTCCATAAACTCCTACCATGTCTCAAGCAGGGACAAACTTTGGCTCTTAAAGAACTCAATCTCAACATGGTGCAGATCAAGAACCCACACTTGAAGAAATTGGTCATTATCAAAATGATGATAACTTCAAACGAATGATGAAGCATTTCTTGAAAAAAGATAGAGAGGCATACTTTTTACAATTAGCTCATCAAGGAGCTAAAATTCCTCCCAACTTTAATGTTGAAGATATCATTATGCATGAGGAAGAAACTCCACTCATAGCTATGATGAAACAGATGCATGCTATGCAAGTTGAACTTAACAATCTTAAGAAAGAGAAGGAACCCAAGGAATTCTCCATGGAAGCTCTATGCCCTTTTCCTTTTGACAAAGACTTGTATATGCCACCATTTCCAAAAAGAGTGGAGATGTCAAAGTATGATAAGTATGATGGACACTCTGATCCTCAAGATCATGTTAGAGAATTCTGTAGATAATCAATGGAGTTCATGCACAAACCAACCTATCTGATGCGTCTCTTCCCTCGATCTCTAGGGGGAGCAACCATCCACTGGTTCTCTAGACTGCCTTCTACTATCAAAACTTTTGAGGAGTTGATCAAATTGTTTTATCAGCAATACTCCTACAATATTCAACATCCAGTCACCATGATTGATATCTATAATCTCAAGCAATATCCAGGGGAACCATTCCTAACATTTCTCAAGAGATGGAGGAAGAAGTTCTCTCTATATGCCAGACCTATTCCAGAAATAGAAAAAATGGAAATCTTCATCAATAACCTTGTTCCAGAAATTAGTTATCCTCTACAAATGCAAGATCATACATCTTTTGATAAGATGGTGGACAATGCTATTAAAATAAAAAAAGTGCTTGTAAAAAAAGGAGAAATCACACTTCAAAAAGACAAGTACGAATTAGGATCCAATTCTAAAGACAAGAACAAAAATTGGAACAAGAATAAAGGCATCATCAAAGAGGCATTGTTGACACTATTTGTGCCCCATCAAAGGCACTAGCCTACAATCTAACTCTTGGTTCCCAAGCCATCAAAACTTCAGAACAAAAGTCATCCGAACCATCTCAAAAGAAGCCAGAATACAAAAGATGGGATAATAAATGAAAGTTTACTCCTCTTGGAGAATCTTTGGAATCCACCATGAGAGCTCTACTGGCTGATAACATCATCTCTTTGCCAACAATTTGACCACCTGATTCTGAGCCTAAGCCAAAATGGTGGAGAGAAAATGAATTCTATGATTTCCATCGAGGTAAAGGTCACAAAATGAATAAATGCTTCCAGTTGAAACACACCATTCAAGATCTGATCAATAATGGAGAAATCACAGTTGACAATCCTAAGAGCAATAACAATCATATGGCATTCATAGAACCATTTTTGAAATATGGTTAAGAAGTTTCAACTTCAAAGCCTAATATGGGAGCAAAAGTCAACTATGCCTACCCTAGAAATAATGTTGTCATCAATATGGTTGAACCATGTCTCTCTGAAAGTTGCAATGTCATCACAATTGTAAGAAGAGATAGACAAAATCAATCCACCAACGCAGTTACTCGATCACAAGACCAAGCACATCTGAAAGGATAAATCTTAGACTCATCAAATGTCCCTAAGGTGCCCTTCAATCTTTCATCTGCTTCCAAATAGAAGGCTGCTTCCAAATCTTCCAATCCAAAGGATACGAGGCCTACATCTTATAGCATTGTTCAACAACTCTAGCACACTAATGCCAAAATCTCTATGTTTGAGTTGCTTTGAATCTCTCTAGCTCATAGAGCTATACTAGACAAAGCTTTTCTTAGTTCCAATGTTCCTAATGACCTTGATTTAGATAGGTTCCAGACTATGGTTGGACATCTTACATCTCTACAATATATCTCCTTTTCAGAGGAAGATGACAACTCCTTGAGTCACCCACATAATCAGTCTTTCAATAGAGAAGTCTTGATCTAGAATCGTAGAGTCAAATGTGTGTTGATAGATGGGGGCGCTGGCCTAAAAATTTGTTCCTACAACTTGATCACACAATTGGGATTTTCAAAATTGGCTATTGATCCTTGAAAGAAGATCACCATAAAAGCCTATGATGAACAAGAAAGATCTTCTAAAGGCACCGTTGTCTTACCTATCAGAGCACGTCTAGTTATCAAAGATACCATCTATCGAGTGCTTGATCTACCTTTGGCCTACAACATTCTTCTAGGGAGACCATGGATACATGAAATGCAAGCTATTCCTTCTACATACCATCAATGTTTGAAGTTTCCTTATGAAGGAGTAGAGGTTACTATCCCCGTAGATCTGAATATAACTTGCAACACATTGAAGGAAAGTGCAGATAAGCTTGTGCCTAATAATAGAGAATCTTCCATTGAATCAACTAAAGAAGCATCCACATCTAAAATGGAAGATCTTGGAAAAGAGGTTAATATCAAAGAAAATAGTATGGGAGAATATACTATGGAGCTAGTCTTATCTTTGACATCTCTCCCTATCTCACCTAAGTCTTATGGAAAATCTTTGAAACAATCCAAGCCCAAACCTAAGGAACCTCTTGAAGCATATAAAAAGAATTTTGTGGCAGAACAAGTATCCAAGCAAGAGTTTGAAGAGGATGAAGCTTTTCTATCATGGCTATACAAAGACGAACCTGAATCTCAAGTTGTTCAAACTAGTGACTCTACAGTATCCAAACTCCCTTCTAAGTCATATGGTTCAAGAGATAAATTAATAGCTAAGATGGGATATTCAGGTAAAGGACCTCTAGGAATCAGAGGAAAAGGTCTTGAGGCACCTCTCCCACATACTGGTAGAGAAAATAAGAATACTATTGGCCTAGGCTTTAAGAAGAAACCCTATCACCTCAAAGGTAATTGCTCTCATGTCATAGAGTGGATCACACCAGGAGAACCTCTTCTTACAAAAGAAGAATCAAAACCATCAGATAGTGATTCAAATAGCTCAAAACTCATCCCCTATGAAAAATTGCCTACATAGATCAAAGACCTTCTTGATGATAAAGATGATCCAATCAAAAGAATTAATGTAGTAGAAACACAAGAACCTACTATCAACCAAGAGATACTTACAACACAAGAACTAGCTAATCTCAAAAACAATCAAGAAGAGGGAGGTGGTAGTGATTCTGAGATAGATTCCCATGAGTATGAATTCAAATCAGAATTTGAGGGTAACCCTTCTTGGGGTATTCACCCTGACTTTACTCATGTTCTAAGATTTCCTCAAGATCCTGAATCAGAAGATGAATCTAATGAATATGAATGGGGAGCTGTTCCAGAACTAGATGAGCTTATTATAGAGAAAAATGTTGATGTTATTCACCAATATGCACCTAAACCCAATGTAAGTCTAGAGAAAAATGATGAACCTATCGAGTCTGATCCACCTATGGCTGAATTGGACTCCCACAATGACATTGAGCCTATTCATGAATTGAATGTCTTAAGTTGTAATATCACCTTTGAACTCAAGCATCAGGTTAGGACCAATGATGACATATCCATATCCGTAAACACTATCTCCCAATCTTTCCCCACTTTGACTATCCAATATCCAGAACTTATTGATCAAACCTCCACAAATCCGAGCCATGGTATTTATACCTTCCCAAATGACTATGCCCTTTCTTGCTACCTCAATGCAGTTGAGCCTATGATTACTTCCATCAGTGAACCCAGCATTAGCATGATGGAGTCAGACATCAAATATCTTAGTTAGAAAAATAAGAATAAAAAGAAAAAGAAAAAGAGTTATGAGGGTGAAAACCACTTTGTGGTAGTCTCAGAACCTACAAAAGTAAAAATAAAAGACGTATCCGAAGGTGAAAACCTTTCTAAGGTTCCTAAGGATGAGATATTTGATGTCCTTCTGAGTCATTTACAGGACAGATCTCTAGTTCTAATTGAACCCCCATAATCCATCAATTTGGGTACAACAAAGGAACCACAATTGGTACATGTAGCACAATCATTATCAGAAGAAGAGAAGCAAAAATTTACGACATTCCTCATAGAGAAAAAGATCAACTTTGTATGGAAATATTTAGATATGCCAGGATTGGATCCTAATCTTATAATGCATCATTTATCTATTGCTCCAAATGTCAAACCTGTCAAGCAAAAATTGAGAAAGATGCATCCTCATGTTGCACTCTTGGTAAAAGATGAATTAGAGAATCTCATGAAAGTTGGATTCATCTGAGTTATTGACTATGCAAAGTGGATCTCTAATATTGTACCTATTTCTAAACCAGATGGTTCAATCAGAGTGTGCACTAACTTTAGAGATGTGAATAGAGCATTCCCTAAGGATGATTTTCCACTACCTAACATTGATATGATAGTGGACATGATTGCGGGTTTCGAGATGTATTCCTTAATGGATGGCTTCTCTGGATATAACCAAATAAAAATTGCTCTAGAGGATCAAGAGAAAACTACTTTCACATGTGCATGGGGTACATTCTATTGGAATGTCATGCCATTTGGGCTTAAAAATGCTAGTGCTACATATCAAAGAGCAATGACATCTATTTTCCATGACATGATGCATCAAACTATGGAAGATTACGTTGATGATAATTTAGCAAAATCTATGATTAGAACTGAACATCTAAAGGACTTGAGGAAAATTTTCATCTCCAACTAAATCCTAAGAAGTGTTCTTTTGGTGTCACTTCTGGAAAGCTCTTAGGATACATAGTTTCAAAAAAGGGCATTGAAGTTGATCCAGCTAAAGTAAAGGCTATAATGGAGATGCAACCTCCTAAGAATATCAGTAAGATGAGGACATTGCAAGGAAGAGTTCAATCTATCAGAAGATTCATATCACAGCTAGCAGACATATCACAACCTTTTACAAAAACATTACATAAAGGTGTGACCTTTGCATGGAATGAAGAATGTGAGAACAACTTTAACCATATCAAGAAGTATCTATCAAATCCACCTATCTTGATGCCTCCTATTCATGGGAAACCATTAATCTTATATGTCTCCGCTATAGATACATCACTAGGGGCATTACTAGCATAGCATGATGAAGACAAAAAGGAAAGAGCTATATACTATTTAAATAGGACATTGGTTAGCATATGAGAAGAACTATTCAATGATTGAGAAAGCTTGTCTAGCTGTGATCTTTGCATCATAGAAACTGAGACACTACATGTTAGCTCATACCACACAATTGGTAGCTAAAATTGATCCCCTCAAGTACCTACTAAGCAAATCTGCCCTCACAGGTAGATTAGCTAAATGGGTTATGCTCTTAAGTGAATTTGACATTGAATACGTGGAAAGAAAAGCTATAAAAGGATAGGTTATTGCTGATCAATTAGCAGATGCACCTATGATTGACAATACACTAATGCAAATGGAATTTCTAGATTCCTCTATCATGACTCTTTCTTCTAGAGAAAGGCAGTTATTCTTTGATGGCTCCTATACACATAATGGATCTGGAGAAAGCATATTGTTCATAAGTCCTCAAGGATACTCAATCCCAAAAGAATTCAGATTAAAATTTCCATGCACAAATAATATTGCAGAATATGAAGCCCTTTTGAATGGTATGAAACTAGCAATTGAGTGGAGAGTGATAGAGCTACACATTCATGGAGACTCTCAACTTGTTATTCATCAAGTCAATGATGTGTACCAAACTAAAGATGAAAAGCTCATTCCTTACAAGAGAATGGTAGATGATTTAAAGAAATATTTCATATCTATCACATTTGAACAAATTCCTAGAATGGAGAATAAGGTTGTCGATGCAATGGAAACACTATCTACTTTATTACAGCAACCTGAACATGAGCTACGCTATGAGTTCCTGGTGGAAGCACTATCCTATCCTACATATGATTCCCCTGAAACCCGCATGATTTGCATTGTTGTAGGTCATAATTCATCCAGATACAAAAACCTATTTTCCTATCTCTAAGACCAAATCATCCCCAATACCTTCAACCGCCATGAAAAGAGATACCTTATCCGTAATGCCTCCCGATATGTCATCATTGGTAATGATCTATACAAATGAGGTCTAGATGGTACACTCCTTAGATGTTTAGAATGGGAAGAGTCTCAATGTGCATTAGAGGAAGTCCATGATGGGATTTGTGGGTCACACTCGAACGGTTTAACACTAGCTCAAAAACTTATTAGGGTGGGGTACTATTGGCTTGAGATGGAGAAAGAGGCTATCAAATTTGCTAAGAATTGTCAAAAATGCCAAGTAGATGGCAACTTAATTCATGCTCCAGGGAGAGATCTAATCCCCTTTACAACACAATGGCCTTTTCACCAATGGGCATTTGATCTTATAGGAGCTATACATCCTCATTCTTTTAATGGACATACCCATATAATCACAGCTATAGATTATTTTACAAAATAGGTAGAAGCAGTCCCTTTGACACAAGCAACTAGAAAGCAAATATCTATGTTCATATTGAACTATATCATATGCAGATATGGGATACCTCATTCCATAATCACATATAACGGTGGACAATTCAAGAACAAAGACCTAGATGGTCTATGTGCCAAATTCAAGATCACACAACATTGGTCTTCTATCTACTATCCTCAAGGGAATGGACAAGCAAAGGCATCTAATAAGAATCTATTGAAAATCTTGCATCATACAGTTAATAAAACAGGAAGAGACTGGCATCTCATGATCAATCCAGCTCTCTAGTTCTACAGAACAAGTATCAGAACACCTACTGGGGCTACACCTTTCACTTTAGTTTATGGGTCTGAAGTGATACTACCTATTGAGGTTGAAATCCCATCACTAAGAATCAGAATGCATGGTCTAGTAACTGATGATGACTACAGAGTGTCTAGGTTGCAAGAACTTGAACTACTAGATGAGCGCAGACAAGCAGCATATGATCATCTCAGAGTATATCAGAAGAGAATGTCTAGAGACTACAACAAGAAAGTCAGACACATAGAATTTTAGGTTGGTGATCTAGTCTTGAGAGAAAATCCTAAAAATCAATCACATCGAGAACGCAAGGGGAAGTTTGAACCCAACTGGGTGGGTCCCTTTGTAATCACTACTACTTTTGGCTCTGGTGCCTATCAACTCTCAATGACTGAAGGAGAAAAACTCCAAGAACCAATCAACGTTCTCCATCTGAAGAAATTCTATGCCTAAGGAATTCAGTCTATGGTAAAATGTCTTGAAAAAATCATAAAAATCAGAAAATCAATGCAAGTTATTGACTTTTTGGAACTGAACATCATTTTTGAGTTTTAAAGTTGATCTAAACTTCTAATTCAAATTAAAAATTTGTTTTTGCATGATTTTCATGTTTTTGTGAATTAAATTATCTTTATTTTTAGATAACTCAAAAATCAAGCTGAGTTAATCTGAGTGATTTATGGCTTTCTTTCATGCACCTCCAAAGCCCTAGATTTCTATAAATTAAGGCTTTAGCTCTTCACAAATCATCCACAAGAATTGCATAATCACGCTGAAGAATTGGTGTCTGAAGAATCAAAGCTTATTGTGAATCAAGGCTATTGTGAGATCAATTTGGTTTTTACATTCATTTAGTTTTTCATATCATATCATTGTTAGATCATTTAGCATATCATAGCATATCTATTTTTTACATATCATTTTTCATATTATTGCATCTAAAATCCAAAAAAAAAGATTAATTGCATTCATATTTTATATCAGTTTTGCATTCAAATCCTTCATTTAGGTGTCGTCAAGGTCACTGATCTTGATAACAATCTGAGAACATCATACTCACACCTATTAGAAGGCAGTAAATCACTTGGTTAGTTTAGCTTTCAATTCATTGTATGATTTCAATTTTTGCTAACCTCTAATGTTTTACTGAAGTGTTGTGTCTACAGATCAGGTACAAAATTCACACACACAAGAATACATTTCACTAATATAAGAAATGAGATACACCAGGTAGTTGTAGATTGGGAAAAATTACTGCCTAAAAGAGATGAAGTTCTGGCCTTTCATTGGCCAACTGAAGATACTTATGCATCATGGGAAGCATCATATCCTTTGGATAGTGCCAATGAAGAAGAGACATCCACTGAAGAAGCAACCACTAGCAGTGCCCCAACACCTTGAAAGAAAAAAAAATAGTATAGGCAACCTCAAACACCTAGAGCAAGAACGGATGCTATAGCTGGTATATTTTGAAGTAACCTTGCGAGTTGTTGAAATATTGGTCACTCATATGAGTTATCAGTTTTGTAAAATTGCAACAAAAAACTATTTAATTTACCTTTTTTGTCTTACTTACTGAAAACCTTTTTGTTTCTTCTACGAAAGATCCAAAGCTTCTATGCAATCCTTTTTAAAAAAAAATGGATTACCAGGATCATTTTAGCCTACAATAATGTAGCTTATCTTATACTTTGAGACTGTATGTCAGTAGCTTGAAAATAGCACTTTCATAGAATATGTTATAGGTATAAAATCTCTTTAAAGTATTCTAAAAGAATCAATATCCATCCCTTGAGTCCTACATGAAATTCATTTTGATGTCATTGAATACCTAACAAAGTATGTTCTCGTCCTTTCACTTTTTTAAAGTCAATTATATTAAGAATATTCTCAAGTATGACCCTTACTTCTATTTTTCATTTCTTATAACGAATCTCTTTTGTTAACAGTTGCATTTAAAAGTATTTTGCATACATGATATTGATATAACTCCTATCTATTTCTCTTCAATATAATGATTTATGTGTCACAATTTTGTAGTGAAGCTGTTACATCCTATGCATAAACCACTGACCAGCACTCTGGCTTTTTTATACTGATCTTTTTAAAATAATATAAATTAATTATTGAATATGTATTGTAAAATATTATTATTAATTTTCATATATCATATATCATTATATAAATATAAAAAAAATTAATATTTTTTAAAAGAAACTAAAATTATATAATAAATATCTTGCTATTTAATATTACTTCATATTTTATTATTTAATATGTATTTTATTACTTCATATGATATTATTATTTAATATTATTTCATATTTTATACTATCACTAACATTAAATAAATACAACCAAATTACTATTAGTTATCAATAAATATTTTATAATACAAATTAAAAATAGCTTAAGTATACATTTATATATTCTAAGTATTAAACAGTGGTGACAGTTACAAATTAATATCATTATTACTATTACAGTTATGAATTAATATAATAATTAGATCATAGCAAAGGCATCCCAACTGACACAATGCCAGTGATGACTAAAGTATATATCACTTTTATGAAACCCGACAATGATATTTTTGGATTTAGTAGTTGCTGGCATATAATTCTGATGCACGAAAACCTTGTATTCAGTAGCAATATTTCAATTTGTATACGATTTTGAAGAGTATTGATTAAAAAAATCTTTCTTAGATATCTCACGGATGACCATTCAATATTTTGATTCTTGTGAACTAATTTTATATATAATATCAATTTTGTCTAATACCAAATCTGCCATTCTTAATTTGTGTGATATATCTTGAGATTTTCCAAGTTTGTCATATCGAACATCGAAATAAGAGAGCCTTTTCCCTTTCGCACGTGTCATCGGTGATATAATTGACATCTAAAATAAAATTTAAAATATTCATCTCAGCATTAAATGCTTCATGAAGAGTAACATTAAAGCTATGGTTACATATCATTTATTTAACCCATCACTAATTTATTTCAAGTCGTTGTACTACATAGATAATTATTATAAGAACGGCTTTGCAGAAATCCATCACATCACTTTAACAACCTTCTCAAAATAGCATCTCCTCAAATTAATGTTATGAGTGCAAAGCACTCTACAACACCGCCTTGTTCTTTTATAAATTATCAAATTATACAGGAAACTTGAACAAAAGCCAACAATAGAAGAGAAGACAAATAGAAGTCACAACAATATCTGGTATTTAAACTAAGTTATGGTATTTATATTCATTTCTTAGCATACTTAACCTCTTTCATTTTTGGAATATCTTCTTTATTTCAATACCTAAAAGTATCTAACAAAGTTCATTCGCAAAAAAAATTAGAATAATATAGATAGCTAGCAATATGTAGAAATCAATTTGAGGCAATATAATTTGAAGAAAATATCTTGCTAACTAAACATATCTTCATTTGATAAATATTGGAATCCCACAATCATAGAATTGACTGAATACTAAAATAATTTGATAACTTGTGTTCCAAATTCTCAAAATGGCAAAACTAGGGTTCTAAATCGAATGCTCTACCTTTACCAATATTCTGTGTTGTTTTAAGATATATAGAAAAAAAATTATTTTCTAATAAAGAAGTACAAAAAACTTCATTTTTCCATTATAAATTAGTGATTACTTCTACAAAATTTTCTTCTTTGTAAAACATTACAAAATGACCAAAAATTAGATAGTTTTCATCTCGTTATTAATAATTTGTGAATTACATTGTAGACAATGTTGCGACAGAGAATAGTTGTCATTAATGACTTCTTTCAACACATGGACATTCAAAATATTCATGAAGAAGATAGAATTTTAGGATTGCTAGCGCAAAGCTTACTGGAAGAAAATCAATTAATAACATCTCGTCCAGTATCACAAAGAAATTTTGATCACTTTTACAGAGATCCATATATTTCAGAATTGCAGTCTTGTGACACATGCAATCCAACATAGGTTCATCATGTCCCAGGTGAAACATGGTTTCAACCAGCATCAATAACATCTGACACTGAATACTCTTCTTTGATAAATGCTACAGGTGAATTATGGATAGAGAAACTACTTCAAACTCCAGAAAGCAATACAACTTCTTTACATAACCTTTTCTATCATAGTCAAATGTATTGCTTGCATTTTGCATCAAGCTCAGACACATTGTGGAACAAATAGGTCATAGAAAGATGGGGACCATAGGGTTGTTACTTACCTATACCTATACATGAACGTATACAAAAGATCGTAAGGGAACAAATACCTACATGGACCCAAACCACTTATAAGCTCTACCCAACTATTAATGTTCATACATAGAACTAGGGTATACTACGTCAAACATCTAAACATCTTTACTGGTTCGATGATTTAAATCCCATGAATGGTCAACCCATGGGTTATGATGCTATACTTTAAGACTGTAAGTTTTTTTAGTTTGTAAAATACGAGATCTCTACTACTTGTGTATAAGGAGATGGAGGTCTACCTCCTTAAACAAATTCATAATGCAATATACGTTATTTCATAGTCATATTGTACATTATTTTTGTACAAATTTAAATCTTCTTTTACTTTTCCTTTTTACCATTCAATTTTTTATATTTGATGTTTTATACTTGATACTTTACGTTAACTTTTTCTTGAGATAGTTAGCGACTACAAAGACTCTCTTAATCGCCAAAACTTTGTTGACTTATAATAAACAAAAAAAATAGTTCTCTTATAATAAACAAAGACATAAAGTAAATAATGATATTCAATAATTCTATAAATATAATTTGATATAAGGATTGGTAACAACTGAACCATCTGTTAGGCCATTTTTCTGTCATAGCAAAATCTTATGAGAATGGTCTGTTTTCCTTGCAAGTGTTCTTCATTGCCTCCTGCCCTGTGCTCTTCAATGTGTCGCCTTGCTCTGGTCCAAGTTTCATGTGCTAATTGAAAAACCCAGAAAGTTATTAAAGTTTCATGGTCTGCGGGGAAACAAAATTTAAAAATATGCCTAAGTGTCGAAAACCCACAGTGTTTTTGAAAATCCATGATGTTTTTGACCTTTTTGGCTTGCATAAAGTCCTCGATGTTTTCGCATCCTTGTTTTCCTTTGTGTCAATGTCAAAAATATTGTGTTTTCAATCTTTTGTTGTTGTGAAAACTTTGTGTGTTTTCGACCTCCCAGTTCCCTATCTACCGGCTTTCCTTAAGTGTGCAAGTGCGATGATAGGTGGGCCTGGGCCTTCAAAGGGTCTTCCTGATTGGCTATTGCATGGCCACATGTCAGAATTTTCTAACATGTGATCATGCGACTGCCTTCCACCTGTCCGCATGGTCCCAGTTCTTCATAGTTTTCGGTTGCCTGGCAGTTACATCTCCTATGCATGGCCTGGTGACTGTGTTGTCACACAATCTCTTCTCTTCTGGTGGTTAGTGGCTAGCATTCAGTGACTTGGCAAGCAGTTTGTCACGTAGTCACTGAATGCCTGGTAGTTGGTAAGTGGGCTCGATTCTTCAAGCGACAGGAAAGGAGATCGACGGTCGGCGTGTGATCGTAAGGAATATTCCTCTCCCTTGCGATCATGCACCTGTCGTTGATTCTATTTGCAAAGCATAGTGGTCCCGATGTCAGAAGGGAGGCAGAGATGTGTTCTGATTGGCCGTCACATGGCCGCATGTCAGACTTTTTTGACATGCGATCATGCGATCGCTTGCCACCTGTCCACATGGTCCCATCTTTTCATTGTGTTTGGTTGCCTAGCGGTTAGTTTTCTTCTAGCGACCTGGTGACTTGTGATTTCCTCTGGTCACTAAATCCTGGTGGTTAAGTCCCCACCATCTGGCGACCTAGCGGGTGGTTAAGTTTTTCATAGTTGCGTGGTCGCTAGATGGTGGGCCCAGTATTTCTTAAGCAGAGTAATAATGCAGGAGATCTACACTTGCCACATGATCATGAGGAATATTCTTCTCCCTTGTGATGATACGATTGCCATTCGATCTTGGGCTTCCAAGGCGTGGGTCCAGTGTTGGTGACTGGGTGGTATTTGGTGAACAGTGGTGTGACATGTGGTGTATGGCAGGCCCAGGTCTAGGGCATGGCGACAGGTGGCATCATGTGTCATGGTTGTGGAGTTAATGGCAGAGTAGATAAAGATCTAGCGGCCTGACAAAATTCCTTCTTGTTGCTAGTTCGTGAGATGATTTGGCGGTGGTGCTATTGTTTCCACGAATTGGTGAAAGTTCCTTTCTCTCCAGTTTTCCAGATGACTTAAGTGGGCTATTTTAACACGTGCAGTCGTGTGGTCACTGAGTATAACTAGAGTTAATATTTTCATTCCGCGATTGGGATATTGCCTTGTCGCTAGTTCATAGAATAAAACTTGAGGTGCTTGATGAGTTAGAGGATCTGAAGCCCGAAAAAGGTAGAGAGATCTACGGTCGGGACTTATTGCTAATCTTCGATTGAATCAGGACCGCCGATTCATTGCTGGTGCCAAGATGTAACCGTTGGATTTCAAATTTGAATCTCAGAGATGTTTCCAGCGACCAGTAAGGACTAAAATTGATGACAAAGTGGGCTAGAGTTGGTGAGATTGAACTTCTCCGCCATTCCAGTGTGGTCCAGGGTGCTTTGAGTGATTGCAAAGATTTGTGTCATGTGGTGATGGGAAGTTTTTATTGGCTCGAAGTGTTTTGATGGTCTAATTAGTATGGTTTGCGTGGTAAATTTATGATCTTCCTGTCCTTCTCAGAGATTCTTCTCAAGTGCGAAGATCATTCTTGTTGCCAGTTTTCCCTCCAGCAGTGTTTTCAAAATTTTGTTAAAATCCTAGCCCTAGCTATCCGTAGCTTGTTGCATTCTCTCTAAGAATTCTAAGGTAGCTAGTGGTATAAGTAGTCGAGTTTTTGACTTTGTAAGGGTTTCTTCTTCTGCAAAATTTTTGAGGAGAATTGGTTCCAGTGAAGGGTCCTTTTCTTGTAGATTTCTCCTTCTCTCTACATATAGGGTGTTCCCTCTGTCCTCTCTAGCTATGGGAATATAATGAAATTGTAATAGATGTCTTATGTATTAGATTTCAATATATTTTTTCTGCTCTCAGATTTGTCTCCATTTGGGTTTTAGACTTATTAATTGTAGCATCAAGGGTGTTATAGTTTTTCTACTTGCATTTCCAGTGAGTGTCTGCAGTAGAGTTGTTTTCATAGAAGCAATTGAGTCTAGGACTGGTGTTCAGATATGTATGAGCTGAGGTATCAAAGATGCATCATGCTTGTCTTCTAGTAGATGCTGGTTAATGTATTGCCTATTCCTAGGTCTTTCTTTTGATAGGTGATAGCATATCTGGGTGCACAGGTGGTTTGGTAATGTATGATTTGGTCAGGGTGAGTGTGTTGTCTTCTTGTTTCATGGCCCTATTGTAGTGAGGTATTTGACTCTCCTACCCATTGGACAAGGCACTGGTCTATCAGAGACTTAGGGTATCTCAAGGGTTCCTCCAACCCATCTTTAAAATCATTTTCATCTAGTTCCACCCTTTCCCTTTCTTGTTGTTAGGATAGGTCTCTGGTTTTCATACTGACTCCATGCAAGTAGGGCTATTACATGAGATATTGGCTTCATTGAGGTACAAGATACCTAGGAGTTTGAGAACCATTCTACATTAATCTTTCTGTAGGCCTTTGGTTTGTCATGAGGTGTCTTGAATGTGCAGATAAGGTAATACTCACCTGAGTCAATGTGGAGCTCAAAGAAGAAGGAGGATTTCTCTCTATCCTCATCAATTGATTTGTTTTCCTTGTCAAACTTGAGTGTCTAACTAAGATCTAAGCCCAACTATTTGATTCAAGTTTGGTCTTGCAAGGAGAAGAGCCAACAAAATGGTGACTCTGTTGGGGAAGAACATAAAGAAAACCTATTAGGGTCTCTGGTTGCAGTTATATTGAAGTACTCAAAATCTTTATTGACCAGATTGGTTTAGCCCATCTGAGTCAACAACAAAGTGGTGACTCTACATGGGAGATTCTAGAACAGAGTCAGATAAATAAAAGGCATTGACTATATCTTTTCACTAAGTGTTGAGTGGTGACTCTGAGTTCTTTGTTTGATCAGTGTGTTTCCCGATAGACAGTGCATGTTACTTGGTGTGGTTTTGTGTTGGTTGGGAGCAGAAATAAAGAATATACTTTCCTCTTCAAGGAGGTGGTGACTGCACAAAGAAAGAACTTGATGGAGATGAATGGTGAGCTCTAGATCTGCCTTGCCTTCTAATCAACAAGCAAGGTTCTTGCTGTAGAATTCTTAGGTATTTTTCAAGTTTTAAAATGTCTCCTTATTAAGTGGTTAAGCACAAAGAAAGGAGTAAGGTGTGACTAGAGGTTAGCATACTTCAAGTTCTCAGCTGCAGTTTGGCAAAATTTTATGGAAGTATTGCATTGGTTGTAATGGATAGGATAAATAATGAGATTGCATTATTAGAATAGGGCATCCTTAGAGATTATATAAAATTGTTAAGGTTGAAGGTAGGATGTAGACAAGATCTATCCATATCTCTATTTTATGATAGATTTTGTGAGGTGTATGATGAGCTTCCTGAGGATGTTGAGTTTCCTAAATCTGATTTCATTGGTTTATTCCTAGAGCTTTGTTTTCCTAGGTCAACCAGTTGGTCAGATGCTTTGTGGGAAGAGCATTACATATGTGTCAGGGATTGGATACTTGGTGATGGTAGCCTTGAGCTTGAGGATGCACTTAGGGTCATGTCCTTAAGTGCTAATGTTGAGAGTGATGAAGACAGTGAGGGTGTGGTGTCTTCATATGAGTCAGATGCAACATGGGAAGAGGAAAATGATGATGGAAGTGAACATTCTTTGGATAGTGAAGATGCTGAGGATGATTCATCCTTAGGGTATGAAGATAAAAAAAAATAAAATTCAATGTGATATCAGTGAGTCTTCATATGGATCTGATTTTTCTTCATGTGCTGTGAGTCTCCATGAGGCTGAGATGGGTGCTGATTTTAAGGTCTTTTTCAATGCTTTATATAATGAAAAAATTGACTATCAGCCCATTTTTTATCATGATGTTCAATAAGGTGTATTGCATGAAGTTGTCAATCCTTTTTTTGTGGAGCATGTGGAGGTTTCAAATCCAGTTGATTCAGGGTGTTCATTCTCCATCTATGAGTATCAATCTGACTATTCTTTTGAGGTCCAACCGGTTACACCTATGGAAATGCAAAGACAGGATCTAGATGAGGCCTTTCTACAGGTAGATTATGAGGCTTTTGTGTTTCCAGTTGATAGCATGCATGAGTTAGTAGGTGAAGATCAATTTCAGTATAGAGGTGCTAACCATTGGCATGCTGAATCATACTTTCATAGTGAGCAGGATGGAGAGAGTGCCAAAAAATTTTACATGCACTATGAAGAAAGCTACTTTGTTCTTCTTGATATGCTGGTTGAATATGTTGACAAGCCTGTGGAGACAAATGAAAACAAAATGTCTGATGTGCAACATGAAGGAAGGAATGAAATTTAAGTTTTTGATAGAGGCAAGAACTAACTCTTGTTTGTTGCTGCAGATTTCTATATAAAATGTACATTTTGTAAGTAAGTTCCCTTATTTTTTGTCTGCTTTGTATTTTTTGACGTCCCTATCTTTTTGTATAGTTGGTGGTCTGCTCTCCCATAGATTTGAATTCTTGCCATGCCTGCAAGAGGCATGCATCCACAACTAGAGCCACTATTAGGCCATTTTTCTGTCATAGCAAAATCTTATGAGAATGGCCTGTTTTCCTTGCAAGTGTTCTTCATTGCCTCCTGCCCTATGCTCTTCAATGTGTCGCATTGCTCTGGTCCAAGTTTCATGTGCTAATTGAAAAACCTAGAAAGTTATTAAAGTTTCATGGTTTGCGGAGAAACAAAATTTAAAAATCTGCCTAAGGGTCGAAAACCCATATTGTTTTTGAAAATCCATGATGTTTTCGACCTTTTTGGCTTGCATAAAGTCCTTGATATTTTTGCATCCTTGTTTGCCTTTGTGTCAATGTCAAAAACCTTGTGTGTTTTCGATCCTTTTCTATTGTGAAAACTTTGCGTGTTTTCAACCTCCCAATTCCCTATCTGTCAGCTTTCCTTAAGTGCACAAGTGCGATGACAGGTGGGCCCGGGCCTTCAAAGGCTCTTCCTGATTGGCTGTCGCATGGCCGCATGTCAGACTTTTCTGACATGCGATCATGCGACCACCTGCCACCTATCCGTGTGGTCCCAGTTCTTCATGGTTTTCACCTGCCTAGCGGTTACATCTCCTATCCAGCGACCTGGTGACTGTGTTGTCGTGCAATCTCTTCTCTTCTGGTGGTTAGCAGCTAGCATTCAGTGACTTGGCAAGTGGTTTATCGCGTAGTCGCTGAATGCCTGAAAGTTGGTAAGTGGGCTCAATTCTTCAAGTGATAGGAAAGGAGATCGATGGTCAACATGTGATTGCAAGGAATATTCCTCTCCCTTGCGATCATGCACCTGCCGTTGATTCTGTTTGCAGAGCACGGTGGTCCTAGTGTCAGAAAGGAGGCGGAGATGTGTTCTGATTGGCTGTCGCATGGCTGCATGTCAGACTTTTCTGACATGCGATCATGCGACCGCTTGCCACCTATCCACATGGTCCCAGCTTTTCATTATGTTCGATTGCCTAGTGGTTAGTTTTCTTCTGGTGACCTAGCGACTTGCGGTTTTGTCTGGTCACTGAATCCTGGCGGTTAAGTCCCCACCATCTGGCGACCTGGTGGGTGGTTAAGTTTTCCACAGTCACGTGGTCGCTAGATGGTGGGCCTGGTATTTCTTAAGCAAAGTAACAATGCGGGAGATCTACGGTTGCCGCATGATCATGAAAAATATTCCTCTCCCTTGTGAGCATACGACCGCCATTCGATCTTGGGCTTGTAGGGCATGGGTCCAGTGTTGGTGACTAGGCAGTATTTGGTGAACAGTGGTGTGACATGTGGCATATGGTGGGCCTAGGTCTAGGGCATGGTGATAGGTGGCATCATGTGTCATAGTTGCGGAGTTAATGGTGGAGTAGATAAAGATCTAGCAGCCCAACAAAATTCCTTCTTGTCGCTAGTTCGCGAGATGATTTGGTGGTGGCGCTATTGTTTCTGTGAATTGGTGAAAGTTCCTTTGTCGCCAGTTCACTAGATGACTTAAGTGGGCTATTTTAACACGTGCAGTCGTGTGGTCACTGAGTATAACTGGAGTTAAGATTTTCATTCCGTGACTGGGATATTGCCTTGTCACCAGTTTGCGGAATAAAACCCCAGGTGCTTGATGAGTTAGAGGATCTGAAGCCTGTGAAAGGTAGAGAGATCTATGGTCTGGACTTATTGCTGATCTCTAATCGAATCAAATCGCTAATTCACTACTGGCGCCAAGATGTAACTGTTGGATTTC
Source organism: Chamaecyparis obtusa (assembly GCA_027943335.1). Lineage (NCBI taxonomy): Eukaryota > Viridiplantae > Streptophyta > Pinopsida > Cupressales > Cupressaceae > Chamaecyparis > Chamaecyparis obtusa. Next base: position 213,730 of record BSBK01007950.1, read on the forward strand.
AAATTTGAATCTCAGAGATGTTTCCAGTGACTAGTAAGGACTAAAATTGATGACAAAGGGGGCCAGAGTTGGTGAGATTGAACTTCTCTGCCGTTCCAGTGTGGTCCAGGGTGCTTTGAGTGATTGTAGGGATTTGTGCTATGTGGTGATGGGAAGTTTTTGTTGGCTCGAGGTGTTTTGATGGTCTAATCAATATGGTTTGCATGGTAAATTTATGATCTTCATGTCCTTCTTAGAGATTCTTCTCAAGTGCGAAGATCATTCTTGTTGCTAACAGATTGGTGCTAGTTTTCCCTCCAGCAGTGTTTTTGAAATTTTTTTGAAACCCTAGCCCTAGTTGTCCGTAGCTTGTTGCATTCTCTCTGAGAATTCCAAGGTAGCTAGTGGTATAAGTAGTCAAGTTTTTGACTTTGTAAGGGTTCCTTCTTCTGCAAATTTTTTGAGGAGAATTGGTTCTAGTGAAGGGTCCTTTTCTTGTAGATTTATCCTTCTCTCTACATATAGGGTGTGCCCTCTGTCCTCTCTAGCTATGGGAATATAAGGAAATTGTAACAAATGTCTTATGTATAAGATTTCAATATATTTGATCTGCTCTTAGATTTGTGTCCATTTGGGTTTTAAATTTATTAATTGTAGCATCAAGGGTGTTATAGTTTTTCTACTTGCATTTCTAGTGAGTGTATATAGTAGAGTTGTTTTTGTAGAAGCAACTGAGTCTAGGACTGGTGTTCAGATATGTATGAGCTGAGGTATCAAAGATGCATCATGCTTGTCTTCCAGTGGATGCTGGTTAATGTATTGCCTATTCCTAGGTCTTTCTTTGGATAGGTGATATTATATCTGGGTGCACAGGTGGTTTGGTAATGTATGATTTGGTCAGGGTGAGTGTGTTGTCTTCTTATTTCATAGCCCTGTTGTAGTGAAGTATTTGACTCTGTTGCCCATTGGACAAGGCACTGGTCTATCAGAGACTTAGGGTATCTCAGGGGTCCCTCCAACCCATCTTTAAAATCATTTCCATCCAGTTCCACCCTTTCCCTTTCTTGTTGTTAGGATAGGTCTCTGGTTTTCATACTCACTCTATGCAAGTAGGGCTATTGCATGAGATATTGGCTTCATTGAGGTACAGGATACCTAGGAATTTGAGAACCATTCCACATTAATCTGTCTACAGGCCTTTGGTTTGTCATGAGGTGTCTTGAATGTGCAGATAAGGCAATACCTGCCTGAGTGAATGTGGAGCTCAAAGAAGGAGGATTTCTCTCTATCCTCATGAATTGGTTTGCTTTCCTTGTGAAACTTGAGTGTCTAACTAAGATCTAAGCCCAACTATTTGATTCAAGTTTGGTCCTGCAAGGAGAAGAGCCAACACCATCATTAAAAAATACCTATATACATCAATACACTATCATAATAAAGTTTTAAAATTTATACAATATCTATTTCAACATTGTTACATGAGTTTGTCTTTTACAACTTTGTTAAGGATATTAATGCCTATCTTAAATGAGCCACACTGCAACTGTGATGAAGGAGCTTGCATTTTGAAAACCTCAAACACTAAGAAAAACCCTCAAAGAAAATTCTGGACCTGTCCACTTAGCAAGAAGGTTAGTACTGCACATGTATTTGATGTTTTGAACAAATGTACATACTATACATTATATTATATAGTAATGTAAAGTTTATATTGCAGGGAAACAATAGTTGTGGTTACTTTAAGTGGGCAGATGATTTCTCAAATGCATATGTCACACCATTTGCAGCAATTGTCAATCAAACTCATTAGTGTAGCTTGCGCTCTTAAGAGGCTGTTATGACTGAGATTGTGTTAATGGAAAAGACTGAAATTTGTTTTTTACAAGCACTTCACACCATATTACTTGCATTTATTTGTATTTTAATTCTGTTTATTTGCTGGAACCATATAAAAACATAAACGTCCAATGTATCCCATTTTTTTCAAAACAAAATGTGGACACGTAACTAGTTTTAACTGTACTAAAATATAACTACTTACTTGTTTAAATACTTGTGATGTCAATATTTACATATGGGATATGTTCTTTGAAATGTTGTTATGCAAATTATTAAGTTTTTGCTTCAATTTGCCTATCAATAAAAAAATATTTCAAATTGAAAAAACAAACAACAAAATTGATTATAATTTTTAAATTCAAATTTCAACAAAATAATTGTATATTATAATCTTAATTGTAATAAATTATTAAGATATACTTTCATTTCAAAGATAATAGACTTTTGCAATGCATAACCAATGTTAGTTTACCAACATATGTACAAACATTTTTATTTCTCACAAAATATATAAAATATATATGGAATGGTTGACAGATATATAAAAGATATATGATTTTTACAATATATATAAAAGATGTATGATATCATATATTTATCAGTATCTTCTTCATATTCTGAAGAAGAATGCTTTAGAATGGTGACAGTATCAAATTTCCTTCCATTAACAATAAAATCTTCTGAATCTACATAACTACAAAATGCAACATTCATCTTAAACTGGGATAGACGCTCACTTACTTTGTTCAATGCTTTCTTTCCAATTATGAAGTTGTAAACTTTAAAATGTCTAGGTGTAAAAGTACCCTTTGTATATGGAGGTCATTCAATTATTCCCTTTCGTGATTTCGGTCAGCTTCATCTAGTTAATTAAAGATATTCCAATGTATGCTTCAAATTCATATGGTGGACAATTATAGCAGTCATTTAGAAAAGTAATCACTTTAGAGGCTAACTTTTTCCAAATTGGTAACACAGAAGTTTAGGTACAATTCTGTTCTCTTCTTACAAATCTAACAAATGCAGAACCAACAATTGAAGATTCGACTCTACACATGTCACAAACAAGTACTACTCTCAATAAAGAGGAACAAGAAGAGTTTCATTGTAAAGTACACCTTTTTGCAACAAATGACAACCAAAAAAAATTGAAAGTTCGAATGTAGATGAAAAAAAACTTCAATCTCACATTCTTTTATGTATAGGGAAACAAGTTATGTTATGTAGTAATTTATGTGTCTAGATAGGGCTGGTTAATGGTGCTATAGGAGAAATCAAAGCTATTGTATATAACGATCATGAAAAGCCTCCTCAACTGCCATTGATAGTTGTGGTTCAATTTTTTAACTACAGTGGTCCAGCTGGGGATGATACTAATCCAAAGAATATTTCTATCACACCAATTAAAAGGGGTTGCTGCCATCAAATTCCTCTGCATATGTCATGGCCTTTAACAATACACAAATCACAGGGTTTGTCACTTGTAAAAGAAAAAATTGACATTCGAACAACAGAGTGGCAAGGATTAACTTTTACAGCACTTTCCAGAGTTCATGAACTATCAGGACTATGTATCCATTCAGCTTTCAGTTTTCAAAGATATTCACATATGCAACAACATGCAAATGTTACAAGGTGAAAAGAAGAAGAAATACACTTAAACACATTAACAGAATATTAACACATTTTTACTATCATTATTGTATATTCTTCATTGAAATTACAAATATGTATACATGATTCTCATATTATGAACTCTGAAGTTACAAAACATATAGTCCTTTCAAAAGATATATAAACTTAGTAACAATAACCATTTTATGGGAAACTATACTTTCTGTTCACACTCTCAAACTACAGTTTATTTTGTTGTCACTGTAAGATTTATCATCTACCGATTTCAATAAAATGGAAATACAATAAAAATTGCTGTTATAAAAATCCTAATAATTGACAAGGACTTAATAATTGAAAAACCTTAACTGGGAGTTTGGACATATTTAATCCTAAGCTCAACAACATCAGTTGTACCATGCATTTGTGTAATGTTAGGTTGAAGGTATTCTAAATGCATGATATTGTAATTGTCATACAAAAAAGATGCATCAACAAACAGTTATGCATAAATCTTGGAGATGCCTCCTTTCAAATAGATTCAAGACCTTCATATATCCTACTTACAACATGTGTTATGTATGACATGTGCTGTATATGTGAAGGTCACCATCTCTACATCACTAATAATGAAGTTAGTTCCAAATGTTCACATAGAAGTGTCTGACATGGTCTTCCCCATATCCTCAGTGTCAGTTTCAATGTCCTCTAGAGGAATTATGCTTTTCCTTATATCACCTATTTCCATAGTTTAATTAGTCAAATAATTAATTCCATGAATACCACATAGGGTACCAACTTTACAAACTAAATCTCACAGACAAACAAACCTAAAATACTATATTTCAACTTCATAAATTATCAATAATTCATCAAATTCAATATTTTGTAAACAAATATAGAACTCATTTACATGAATAGACAAGTTTCTAACATCATATTCATCCAAACTATATGAAAACAATTTACAGAAACCAGATACCCTTAATCTATAAAATATCCAATAAAATCCAGTTTTCATATAATTCCATCAATATTACACAGAATACCAAGTTTACCCACAAAATCTGATAGAAAAGAATATCTAAAATACTCTACTTCAGCTACATAAATTATCAACAATTAATCAAACTCAAACTTTACCAAACCAATAGGAAAATCATTTAATTAAAGCAAAATTACTGCAATAAGCAATGTAAAAATGTGATAGACAAAAATTGATTATCTCCATTCTGTGCCTCCAAAAAATAATGCCCTTCCACATGAACACGTACAATTATTTGTTTACTCTAATTAAGCTAAAAAAAATAAAATTATAAAATTATTTATAAAAACATGTACATTAACATTGAACAACAAGCAAATTGTTTATCTAACATCATAATCTATATTCATATCAGACCTTGCTCAATCAAATCCACAATATAACAAAAAAACTAAAAAATAACTGTAACATGACAATATAAAATACACAACTTTGAAACATCATTTTCAACCAAATTATATGAAAATAATATAGACAAACCCAATATCGTATATCTAAAAAATATCTAATGAAAACCAGTTTTCATATAATTCCATCAATACTACACATGATACCAAGTTTAGGAAACCAATCTCACAAAAAAGAACACCTAAAATACTGTATTTCAGCCTCATCAATTATCAATCATTAGTCATACTAAAATACTATAGTTCACCTTCATAAATTATCAACAATTAATCAAACTCAACATTTTCCAAAATAATAAAAAATCATTTAAAAATTCTATAATATCCTATATCTAAAAAATATCCAATATTAAAACAATTTTACAAAGAGACTATCCTCTATCTAAAAAATATCCAACGAAAACCAGTTTTCATATAATTCCATGAATACTACACAGAGTGCCAAGTTTACCATACAAACTCACAGAAAAGTAGATCTAAACTACTATATTTCAGCTTCATCAATTATCAACAATTAATCAAATTTAAACATTTGCAAACCAATAGATGAATCATTTACATGAATAGACAAGTTATATGCATGAACTAACTAAGTTAAGATGTTTTATATAAGAAATTACAATTCAAAAATATATAGTTAAAACATCTTGCAATCCTTTTAAGTATAAGAATGTAACAGGCGTCCAGTTTGTTTAGCCCTAAACCTAAAAACAAGGAACAATTAAAAACAAATGAGTCTCTCAGCCAATCACAAGACCAAAAAACTTTTGGACTCATTTGATCTTCCTTAATTGATCATTGACACCTTTGTCTGGAGATATTCTTGATAACTTCATTGAGTTATAACGAGATATGGTGACCACCATTTCAAGCTAATCTACACCATTCTTCATAAATAGTTACCATCCCTTTGCTCATAGGTTAGGTGTCAAATTCTGAACTGAATTCTTAATTCTTCATCAAAAAAGTCGACATCATCTGCTAGACGTGTTTTCTTCTTCAATTTTGTTACTATTATATTGACCCATTGCTCTCACTACATCAAGCATTTCTTGTTCCTGTGGTATAATAATATTGTCATTTCTTACAATTGAATATTCATAATCCATTTTTATTGTTTTGATTTGTCCAGAAATGCTTCATGTGTCTTCATTTGCAGTTGTTAATAAGTCCTCAATTGCACTCAATTTGTATATATCTCCTTCCTCATATGCTTCTTTCCTGAAAATACTTTGAACATGCAATTCATAATTTTTATTCATCATTTCTATATCTAGAACATCTTTAGCATTGACTACATCAATATTGTAGCTCATATCTATAAACATCTTTTTCATATGACTAATGCCCGTATTGACAGTTTCAATCAGATTTTGTAGTTCTTCAATTCTATCTGTTCTCATCTCTATTTTGAATTTGATTGAAAATATCCACACTTTTGTAAAGGTGTGTCAATAGATTTGATAATTTTTACATTTAGAGCTTCTTTACTGTCCATATCTATTACAGATTGCAATACCTTTTCCTATCTACTATGTATTGTTTTCTGTTCTTCGAGCATCTGCAAATTTGTAAACAAAATACCTTTTGGCTCACTATATATTTTGTAATACCTGCCTACACAGTCAATGAGACCCACACCTTTTGAATTGAGATATTGTACCCATTCTTGTGAGAGTTGTGCCATCTGTCTATCTTCATGCCTACTTCATAATTTATTCACTTGAATAGAGTGATGGATCAAAAATCTCCTCTCTAACTTGCTCTTTGAGAAGAGATAGGACCTGAGATTTTTCTGAATATAATCAGATAGATGTTTGACAGTGGATTTCATAATGTTATTTTCATCTTTCAATTGCTCCAATCTCTCTCTTACCTCTTGATGTGTAAAATCCCACATATCAACAGTATAATCATGGAATGCAGGTCCTATGTCAATTTGATTTATATCAAAATCTGTTGCATTTAGATCAGAAAAATTACTGTCTTCTTTTGGTTCTGCAACTTGTATTACTACATGGCATGTTTCTTCATGTTTTGAAAAGCAGCTAGTTTGCCTCTTTCCTTTTTTTTTTCCTCAAATTGGTACTTTCACTTATGATTTGAGAAACTAAATCTTCACTAGGAATTCTATCCTCTTTCCTTTTTCTTTTTCTTTGCATTGTATGTTCTAACCATGAAGGAGTGCCTAGAACTT
>BSBK01007951.1:0-90000 GCA_027943335.1 Chamaecyparis obtusa
AAACATTGAACTAATTGCATCAATGGATCTCCTAATAGTAGATCCTAAAACCATCTACACAACATGACTGTTCCCATCTCCCATGCATAATGAGACACATTTCTTCTAAAATTCAAGATCTCCTCCAAGTGTTTTTAATACCTTCTCTAGTACTACACATGAGAGGCCTTTCCTCTGAAAGTCCACATGTCCTCTAAGTGTGTCTAACACCTCATCAAGTGTAATGGAAACAAAATCTCATGTGTTGTATAAATCATCACCTACATGCCTACACATGAGACTCCTTTCCTCCAAAATTTCACATCTCCTCTAATTTTTTTCTAACATCTCCTCAAGTGCTTGACAAGTCATTAACCAAACCTGCCCCCCCCATCCTCCTCACTCCTTGAAGGGACAACCATGATGCTAAGCCACCTATTTTCTTAAGGGACACAACTATGTTAAGCCCCTTTTTTTATAAAGGGACAAATTTCCCAAGACCCCCTCTTTTTAGGGATACAAATAGGGTGTTTCTCATGCAATGAATCATCCCCAAAGGAGAAGCTAGCTTGGGATGATGGATATCCTCATGCCTCCATTGCCTCCAACCTTCCATGATCTCTTTAGTTTATAAGGAACATTATCTTTATCAATATCATAATGTGATGATTATTTGAGGTCCTTGACATGGGTGTAGACTGTAGCATGAATAGGTCCATAGGTACAAGCATAAGGCTTAATGAGATTTATTTATTTCTTCAAAGTATATTTATATACTTATCTAGCTTCCACTTTGTCACTTCAATCCTCAATATATAGTTGTCAAATCTAAATTTAGATTCCCCTTTTATCTCCAAAAATAACCCATACCGAACTAAGTTGACTATTACCAACCTTGTTCCTTATCATATAAATCAATGGGTTCTTCACAATGTTCTTTCTTGCAAAAAAGAAGAAGAAAATATTACTTATATAAGAGAGAAATTATACTAAACAACAAATTCTTTTACACTTTTTGTAGGCAATTTCAATAATAAAAACAATAATTTTTAGAACTCTCCTCCAAATGGTTATAGAATTTGGAAAGACCATTCAATGTGCTTTAAACTCAAGTTCATGTGCTAGTATAGTTCTTGCATCCTTCAAAAACCTTAAAGGAGTGCTCCAAATGTGCCAACAAAGACATGTCTCTAGAGATGGAATGTCTCAACCCAAATACCAACATAAATTCTTCAAGGCTTAGAATCTCAAAGATATGGCAAACTAAATGTCCTTAGAGTAAAAAATAATAAATAAATTCTTGTGACCTTTCTACACCCACTAAGAAAGCATCCAATTACGTCATTATGCACATAACCAATGTTTTTAATACTTACAAATGCACTATTTCAATAGATAACATTCATGTCTCATGTTTACCACCCAAATATTGCCCTCAAATTTTGATGTAGTTTTTTGAAAAATAAAGTTAATGTAAAAAAGGAAAAACTTCAAATATCTTGCAACAACATTCAACTGCATTACCTATTTCCCAATATCACCATGCTCATGTATTGGTGTATTGGAAATTACATCTATAAAGGAAGTAGGCCAATCACTTGTAGTGTTTTGAAAGAAAACAAAACAATTAATAGAGCCAGAAAACCAACAACAGAATTGGAAAACAAACATGAAGAATATATAATCTGTAGTCATGTTGTCAGTGTCTTATACTAAGTTTCCTCATCACACAAACAAGTAATTTATTTCCTATAATATCAAATGAAAATGATGAAAACAAAAAAAAAATTTATTGATGGATGTTCATTTGATTTAATAGATATCTTTTATATTGATCAATATAGGATATATGCAGCCATTATCTTCCTAATAAACTACCAAAACTTCTTTACTAGAATATAATTTCCCAACAACTAATTTATTTTATTGATCTAAACTAACCTATTAATGTAAAAAATCCAACAGTAAAAATCAACAAGAACCTCAAAATTTACATTAATATTAAGACCATAGCTAAAATGATTAAGAATATAGAAGTTATAATATGTTTAACATAGAATATATTATATTAAATACTCAATATATTAAAAAAAATATAATAATATTATTTTAAACTTACATATAATAATAAAAATTCATCAATAATAATAAAATGACTACACATAAACTTGTATATAAATTTTTAAAAAATGAACAAATATTAACTTCTAATTGGTTAGAATTATATATATATATATATATATATATATATATATATATATATATACTATATATATATATATATATATATATATATATATATATATATATATATATATATATATATATATATATCAATTAGAATTAGAAAATTAAAATAAATAAATAATATATTTTTTGATATTCTTGATGTAAGAATCAAAATGTTTTAGTCAATCAAATTTTCATAAAATATATTTTCTAATTTAAAAACTAAAAAAATATTAGATTATAATTGTTTGAAATTAATATTGTTTAATCACTGCATAAATCTCCATTAACGAAAGGAAACAATAATAATGTATGTGGGCAAGAAAAATAAAATAAATAAATTATGTACTTATAAATAGAAAAGATATAATTGACATTCAAAAATATAGAATTAAGAACTTTTGCATCAGATTTCTGTGTGCTATAAATCCTAGAAGTCCAGATTTTGACTAATATACAACTGTTTTCGTTTTACAATAGGATATCTATTTCCTTGTCTTCCGGACGAAATTGGATTGATATGCCTGCTAAAGGTAGACTTGAATTCTCATCACAAGCTCAGGTGTGTATGCAAAAGCTGGAACACTTTATTGAAGAACCCTCTCTTTTACAGAGAAAGAAAAAGATTGAATATTTCAAAGCAACGGATTTGTATGCTCGAATTAGACGGCATTCGCAACAGAGTAGGTATTTACGATCTGGTGAAGAACTCATGCCAAAGCCTACCGCCCATTCCCGCAGAAATTAGGAGCATCGTTAAATGCCATTTCGTGAAACAAAAGCTGGTTGTGTTCACCGATTCACTTCCCGGCTCTAACGCCAATATTTGTGTGTGGTTATATGATTTTACTTGTTCCAAATGGCAGGAGGGGGCGAAAATGCCAAGATTCCTAAGTAGATTTGAATCCGCAGCGGATGAGCATGGGGGACTGATTTATGTCTGTGGAGGGTTTTCCAGTGTTCACATTACTAGAGACAACACAATGCATAGTAACTGCGTTCGTAGCGCTTCAGTTTATAATGTGGAAGAGGACAAGTGGGATCTTCTCCCCGATATGAACACAATTATGACCATAGCCAAGATAAACTGAACATTGTGGGAACTTTCCGATGGAAAATAGCCTTCGAATCATTAACAACGCTGTAATGGTTAACAATAAGATTTTTGTGAGCAGAGAGGTGGAACAATCGAGAGGAGTGGCATTATCAGACCACCAGACTTTCTGATTTGTACTATACTTGGGCGCCCTATACCAGCTGCCATCTTGGATTTCTGACAGTTGTGGAGAATTTTTTATGGAGGGTTCAGATCTATAAGACCTGTTTTCGAAATTTGATCAATAACATCTCAGTAGACACTCATGTTCTATATATATGTTTCAAATTTATTGTTACATGTATGTTATATATTTTTGAATTTATTAAATTTAATTTTTTATGTTTGGGTTGTGCTTCACGTTCAGAGGTTGCTAAAAGCTTATCAAAGCAGGCTCACTTTTTATCTTAGGAAATGTTTATTGTATTCAGCTACTAATTTATGCAAATTGTTTTAAAGTACTTGGATAATGATTTGAGAGTAAATTAAAATGATTGAATATTTTTGTTTCTAAATGCTAATGTTATAAATTTTTGTGCTGCCAAATGCAAGTATATTTTTTTTGCTATAAATCTCATGCAAGATCATAAGGGTTTACATATATTTTGGTTATAAAGGTGTTTGCTTCCAGTTATATTTTGAGATCTTCAGGTTGGCAGGGTCATGAACAAGAAGAGTTTGTTTAGAGATATACAAAATTTATGAATCTAAACACTAGAACAAACAAATGAACTCACTAGACGCTGGGAATTGAAATGTCACAATTATCTATTTTTATTTGAATAAAGAGTTGTTGAAAAGGAGAAGAGTTATATAAAAATTGACAATAGGCTAAAATCTGTCTTAAGAAAGATAACAGAGATTACAATTAAGAACAGACTTAAAGGATGTGATTAGTGACTTCACTTCTGAAGATAATCGATCTCATGATTGTGATGAAATAGATGATCAATTTTTTAAATTAATAATAATGAAACTGCTGAGGTTTTGGCTAGGGAGAGCAGGAATGATTGAGCAGCTTGCATGCATGCAAGGCAGAATGTGCACCAATGGTGCCAACAGCATTGCATCTATGCACACTCAACAAGGGGAGAAAACACCCAATCAGGACTCCATGATCATGTGGGAGGTAACCAAAAAATCATTTTGCAATCTTATATAATGGTAGTTCTATTTTTGCTGGTTTCAATTCCACCTCTATCTATGCGTTTAAGAAAACAATTCAAGCTTAGAGAAGATGAGTTTTTGTTAATGCTATAGGGATCAAAATACGGTTTAAGTTGAATTATTCAAGGAATGAAAATATGTAGGTATTTATTCTCAAAAAGTCATTAATAAAAAAAAAGATTTGTTTGCTTTTTTTCTAGTTTTCGTAAAATAGTTGTTTCCTTTGCCTGACCAGCCAGTTGTATCAGATCTGCTTGACATTCAACAAATTGACCTGAAATGAATGATAGTTAATTCACATTTGTTTTCAATTGCCCTATAGATGAATTGTGCAGAAATAACTTGTGTTCTTACTCACAATGATGGAGGAGCTTGACGATCCAAATGAGCACAGATAAATAAACTTTAAACTTATAAAATCTTTGTTACTCCAATAGGTATTATGTTTCTCCACTAACCCTTCCCTTCATGATGTTTTTGTTACATTCAGTAATACCTTTTTGAGGCAAATTCTTTCGTGAAAGTATGCTTCGACTGCACTAAAGTTGTTATAGAATATGGATCATTCTCAAATGCATCTTTCACCATTTCTCTTCTTATGAGTTATTTGTCACATATCAAATTTTATAGCCTCTTGTTTATGTTGGAGACTTTGAAACTTTGCTCATTCTCTTCTAAACTTCATATAATCAAACGGTCTACTGCCCTTCACTTTTTTCTGCTCATTGGTATGTTTAAGTAAATTTGATTAATGTTTACACTGGGTAAGTTCGATTGATATTGTTTATAAAAAATATGATATTTTCTTTAAACTATTTTGGTTAATTATAGAGTATTTGGTATAAAGTAAATAAGATTTTTGGTGAGATCTTAAATCAAAATTTAAGATTATGTTGTGTGTGAGATTTTGAAATCAACTTTCAGATTATAGTGTGAGATTTTGAATCAAAATTTTAGATCATACAATGTGTGAGAATTTGAATTAATATTTCAGATTATATGGAATCTAAAATATTGATTCAAAATTTTACACATTTTCTAAAATTGAGAACTCTATAGCTAATTGTTCATATTACTTCTTTACCAATTTTCTTTATATTTTTTCTTAGTCTAGAATTTTGACCACATCAGTGTAGTGACATAGATTGTTTAATATAGATTTTATTAGAACTTTATCTTACTAGAATCCATACTTGATCCCTACCTAGGAAAAAAACATCTAAATGCCTTTTAGTATAATAAGGTATGTAATTGAATTCTTTTTTATCATCCAATATTAATGTGAAATAGTTTCTTAAATCAAAAACATTTGTTTACATAAATTATAGGTTACTTTACATTTTCTTACTTGATCTAATTTGGATAATTAATCAACATTAAATGTGGTTAATGTAAGTGGCCAAATAATTATAACAAGGGATATAGAACAAAGGAAGACATCTTTGATTATAAAAAGATAGAAATAATGTTTTTGATAAAAGCAACAGCAAAAGGGTTGACCCATGGAACAAAGGGGCTAACTATGTGAACTAACAGAACATTAATTCACCATAGAGAGTAGAAATGAAGAAAGAAAGCCTTAGACAAGCAAAAAGTAAACTACCACATTCACAGAGTATCACACATCTACAAAATAGTTTTTAAATTGTTCAACTTAAACCAAACTAGGTGTCACATAGGGCTAAAAACCAAATTCAAAGTTTTGAGCATACGTAATTAAATGAAATTTAACCAAAAGAGAGGTGAGGAAACAACAACATTCACCACCCTCCTGTTCATGGACATCCATAGAGCTATTTTCCATCACATAACTGCTTCAACAATAGAAGGTCAACCCACTCTTCACTCAGGAAACTGAAGAGTTTCCCATTACCTTTAACAACATCCTTTTCCTCTGAGGCTTTCTCATTGAGGAGGCAGAGAGTAGTGGTGGACGCATGCATCACCTTAAGGAAAAACTTACTGATATCTTTTTGACGCTTGATGGTAGCTTCTAGGTCCCAAGTTAGTTTAGACATCATATTCTCCATAGAGGTGAACTAGTACTTAATTCTTCCCATTAGACCGCTTCCAATATGCTCTTTATCCACACTAGGGTCTGTTTCCTTCATCTCCTCCTCAACCACATTGGTTTGGGTGTCTTCATCCAACTTGATTTCCACTTGTTCAGTCTCATTGCCTGAGCTCTCTTTACTAGGAGAGCCCACAGAAGCATCCTCTTGGGTAGAAGCGTCCTCCTGTCTCTGATAGATCTTTTCCCCTACTCTTTAGCAAGGCGGGAGGAGCAATGAGTAGAGGTGGGTTGGGGCACATAGGTCTGGGGACTGTCTAGATTAATAATAATCTTTTTAAGCTTCTTGGGAGGGGATTGAGAGCTCTCTATAAGTTCTAGGGTGTGCTTCTGAGAGCTACAGGTGGGTTTGGATTCAGAAGACTTGGTTCTTGAAGTAGGGGTCATACCTCCTTTAGACCCAGGAGGGGTGGGAAAACCCTGGTTGAAAGAAACTCAAGGAGACAAGGGTTGGTGAGAGGTGTGGGAAACCTGCAGAGGCAGAGGGGGGCAAAGGGCACAGTGGAAATTGTATAAGTGGAGGATAAGGCCCTAATGGAGATAGACAGGGGTTTTCCCAAGGGATATGACCTCATTCATAGTCTTCACGTTAGCCTCCAACAAATGCAAAAGGTAAAAGGGGAAGGAAATTAACAACTTGTGTCAAAAATGGTTTAGAAAGGGGAGATGATAGTTAAAAAATGTAATTAACCAGCCCTCCAAGGTGAAATATTTCATCACCAGCTTGCACATCTTAGGCCAAAACTCTGGGAGCTCAAAAATGTTGTAGCCACCATTTAGCGGAGAAGGGGTAGCTTCATTCTTGAAGAATTGCGCAAAGTCAAAGAATATGTTGCAAACCTAATAAGCACAATATATTCCAAATTTGATAATAAACAAATTACATTTTTCATATAACTTGGTATGATGTGGATAATTGTAAACTGAATATAAAACATTTTAGTTAGCTTAAAATATGGTGTAATGTTGGCTATAGGTATTGCCAAGTAACGAGCCAGAAAAAGAGATTGTAGGAATTCAAAGCTTGGATGTTGTGTAATTTATTGCTCAGCTGCCTTAACATCATCCTTTTCAAAATAATGATAGTCTTTTTTGAGCTTTAGATAAATTTATATTGTAATAGGTAGAAATAGTTATTGTGTATGCAGAACAAATTCACAGTTCTAAGCTCTTCATTTTTATTTCTTTTGGGTTCTCAAAGTGCCCATGGTGAAGGGAGATTAATTAGTTATTAGAGATAATTTCAGGAGTAGTGATCGTTATGGTATTCACCGTTGACAACCCTTTCTGTAATCTCTCTCCACACTCTAATCTTTTCTGCATTATTGTTGAATATAAGAATTTATAGGTTTTCATCACTCAATTAACTCTCCTATTTCAAATGTATGAAAATTTAACTCTGATATTTTTTTCCAAATATTAATATTACTATAAGATTAAATTCATTAATATAGGATATACTTCAATCTTTAAAGTAAACTTACTAAACTTAAAATATATAATGTATACACCAATTAATTTTCAACATATATAGTTTTTTTTGGTTTACTTGAGACAGACTAAAGATCAAGGAGGCCTGATGGTCTCTCAATCTCAATCGAGTTCAATGTTCCTCCTATCTCACATGGAGGTTCATGTTGGCTGTATGAAGTCGGACAGTCCTTATTATCTTTTCCCTCTAATCGTTGATCTCCTTTCAACTTCTTCATTAATTGATTAGAGAGTTATTTATACTCTTTAGTTGTTGTATTGTAACATTGTATAGTTATCTCATATTAATAAAATATTCCCCTGCTTCAAGAGTGGACATAGGCAGAAAGTTGAACCACTATAAATCTTTGTGTATTGTGTGTACATTTTTACTCATTGTTGTTTGTATCAGAGAAAGGTAGATTCTTGGTCTTGATTTTGGGGCTTCAAATTTTTAAGCCATGGAATTATTGAAGGTGCAAAAATTATCTGAACATAATTTCAGTTTATGGAAAGTGCACATGCAATCATTACTTACTGATAAAAATCTTTCACTCACACTCAATAGAGTTTCTTCTTAGAGATTGTATACGGAATTTCCTATGGCGACAATCGAGTGAAAATATTTAGAGGTTTATAGTCTCCTCGAGTCCAGTTTTTCTATGTGAGTCCTATATAGTTATTTATAATTTTGGAATAGGCATATTGCATGGATAATGGACCTTCTTATAAAAGGTTATTTCATAGTATTAAGTCTTTAAATTATTAAATTTTCTATAGTTTTAGTTTACACTAATAAAATATCATTGCTTATCTTTGTAGTTATGTAATTATACAACTACTTATGTTTTGTACCGCCCATTTAAAGAAATTCATCTAGTGCAATGACTACAAAATTTTCAAATTATATTTTTCTCTTTGTCACTCTCACAACATCTACCAAATCAGATTTACTCTACATATCACACCTTTGGATTGTTGTATGCCTAATGAAACTTTTTGGATCTACACCAAAATCTTCCTCCAATCAATTTTTATTCTAAATAGTAGATATCAAGGTAGTAATTTTATGCCTAGGTATAGGAATAACCACACTAAAGTGTACATCATTCTCATTAGGCTCATCCATCCCTGCTGATTTATCTACTCCTAATTAGCCATAGTTTTCTTCTCCAACACAAGATCTTTAATACCCCATAGATCTTGAAAATCTTCATCTTTAAAAGAATGATCTTCCATAAAACCTAGGAAAACCATAGGATCAACTCTACAAGGATTAATTTCTTCCCCCAAGAAATTAGGGGATTTTGACAAAAAAATTATTATGAGAATATAAGGCTACTTATATGTCTGCAACTCTTTAGATCCATCTATAACTGGTGTAGAAGGATTATTCTCATTAGATACTCCCTTAAAAATTGTAATAGTAGACTACATAGATGAATTATTTTCATTTGACCACGCACTTATCCTTCTCCATAACTTTTCATTTTGAAGTTGTAAGGGACTTGGAGTCCTCACCAACCTCACCAACTTCCTCCAAGCACCCACCATCTTCATTAAGGCATCTTTTGGTCTTTACCAAATTAAAACTTTCTCTTCTACATTCCTCCTGTCTCGAATATAAATTAATGTATTACAAAAAGGGTAGATAATAGTTACTAGAAGCTAACATTGACCCAAAGTATTAACTATTACAAATGAAATAGATAAATATTATTGTTATTTCTATACGTATAACTTGTTGGATAGATCATTTATAACTAAATTATAGAAATTAACATGTAGAAGCCATTGCACATTCCTAACATAAAACAATATATAATAGTAATTGTCTCTTTCTTTTATTTCACCAAATAATACACAAATTCTATGTTGAATTCATATACAATTTAAATTCTAAGATTTGGAGTTTCTTTTAGTATCTTTAGATTGTTATTTTCCCATAATTTTAAACATACTTTGTAGGATTGTAAAGTCCATATATTCAACATTTGTATTGCTTGTTTTCAAGATGCAATAAAATAGAATGGAGGGGATTTTAAAACAGAGCAGAACTTATGCTATGTATACATTGCGGAAGGTGGAAAGAGTTAAAATAAAAATACAATTTTGAAATAAATACACAAATATATGAACTCAACTACTACCAATACAATTTTTCATTAATGATTTTCATAAAGTCAATTACATTTCCTTAAAATTCTTCCACTCATGATTTACATCGATCAGGTAAAGATCTAATACTTATTGCTTACATAATGCCTTCATTTATAGAGGGCTTAGCATATAAACTACTACTCATAGCTTGCATATGATTTTTAATTTTTTTTTGAAAGCTTACATATAACAGACATACTAGAACATACTAGAAATTTATCTACAATATTGTAACACTTCCCTAATTTCTACCACTAATTACTAATTACATTAATGCCCAAAATTTCTCCTAAATATTAAAATTGTTCCTGTGTCACTCATTTCATGATTATATTTGCAAGTTGTGACAAAATTGAATGCTTAACTCCAAAATTTAACTAAAATTTGAGTCTTGTAATTATCACACATTGAACCTCGAGATTATATGTTTGATATACTATTAAATTTTAAATAAATTAAAAATCACAAATAAAACCCAAAGTTAGAGTTTTAGAATATCTGGTTGAGGCTAGAGTTTCAATACAGCCTTAGATACAACATAACAATTTGCAACAAAAGCCCTAACTTATTCAAAAAAATCAATATCATCTAAAAGTTTTAAGACACAAAATGAAAAGAGAAACAAATAAAATGACAAATTTTCTTCCATTCAGTACAATAGTCTCCCATTCCGACTATAATATATCTTCGAATCCAAAATAAAATTGTTGACAAAAAAATAAATTTAAATGTTAAGTGTATAAAAAGCTAAAAAAGAATGGTGATTGATGAAAATATAAATAAGAAGTACGCACAATAAAAGGATCTAGTCAGTCTTAGCAGTAATTAAAAACTTGAGATTAATATAGATTTTTGATTGGTAATGTAGATTAAAATTTTAATATGTAAGAAAAAATTATGTTAGATGTCAAAAGGAAAATGATAATAATAGGAATTATTCATTAAACAAATAATCAAAGAATTAGTAAGTTGGGTTGAAGGCAAGAACCCTATCATTAGTTCTTACCTTGATTTGTAACATTTAGAAATAAAAATATATGAAAGTATACAAAAGGGTGTACACAATCCCATGAACATGTTTCTGAATTGAATAAATTATAAAAGGTAATCCATAAAATCATCATATGCATCCCATGACCAAGTATGTAGCATGTCCTTAGATGATTAAGCATAGATCTCAAATCTTGGTGCTTAATTATGAATTTGAATTGTTGTAATGTTATAGGGGATACCATGTGTATCTTAGCATGGGTCTATATGTATTTTGTAAATAGGGTTTATCCTATATTGGCCAACCTAGATTTAATGTATGAAACTTGTATATAAGGAAGAAATTTCTTGCATTTGTAGTGTGTGGCTGTATGTGCAAACAAAAAAAAGGTATGTGAGCTTGAGGTTCCATAGGATTCTATTTGGAGAGAAGAGATTCTACATCTAGAGCACAAGGTGGAAATCACTTGGTAGTTGTTAAGTACTGGAAGAAATTTCAAGAACAAAATTTGTATTCATAGC
Source organism: Chamaecyparis obtusa (assembly GCA_027943335.1). Taxonomy (NCBI): domain Eukaryota; kingdom Viridiplantae; phylum Streptophyta; class Pinopsida; order Cupressales; family Cupressaceae; genus Chamaecyparis; species Chamaecyparis obtusa. The sequence goes on from BSBK01007951.1 coordinate 11,685, forward strand.
AGAAGTGAGGATTGAGGATCCTGCTCAAGTGGTTTTAACCTTCAAACCTTTGAACAGGTGATCTATTTGTAGAATCCTAACAGGGATGTGACTTCTAATAGGGTCAATCCTTTAACAAGGATCAGTTGTAAAGACTCCTAATAGGGTATATCCTTTAACCAAGACCTACCTATTGTATTAATCGAATCTTAATAGGGTCAGGACTCATAACAATTCATTATTCTCATAGTGTAGATATTTATGGTTACCATCCCCACTACATTTTTCCCTTCACAAGGTTTTCTTGAGAATGAATTTGGTGTTCAAGTGTGTCCATGTGTTATTGTTTCTTTTGATTTTATGTTTAAACTTATTTGGTTAAGTATTAAAGTTTGCACTTAAGGTTTTATCTGATATGTTTGGCATCAACTGATTCATGCCACATCTTAGTTGATTGGGGTGTTGTTATTTTAACAATTGATCACATCCTGAAAATATGCTACCTATTCATGCATTGGGCATAACTTGCATCAAAATAATAAAAAATGCAATCTTCTTTTTTTAAAAGTGTATAGATTCAAGTGAATAATAGCAATATTAAATTTGTTTTGCAATTGGTTGAGTAGATCAAAAGTGATTAAAAAAATGGTACACATATGTTTGTGAGGCCTACCAAAACACTGGTAAAGAAAACTAAATTTCACTATATTAATGTTGTCCAAAAATTGAAAAATTTATATGGTTAGAAATATGAGTAAATGTGTATGATTATTGTGGTAATTTCAGAGATACCCACTTGATCATTTGTAAACATGATGAGAATAAAATTGATAATTGATGTTGGAAGTTGAAAAAATGTGTAAAGGGACTAGAATGGAGGTAAAATGGGCTTTCAGCCTTAAGATAATTTACTAACCCTTTGCCAAGCCTCAAATGTGTACGATTTTTTGTGTGCATCATAATCGGTTCGGGTTTTGAAAATAAAAAAGTACATTTCAAAATTTTCAAAACACATTCTACTAAATTAAGAATACACTAAATTTATGTATAGATTTATGTATATATAATATATGTCTATATTTGTATATATGCATCTCTATAGTATTATATACATATTAATGCATCTCTCTCTCTCTCTCTCTCTCTCTCTCTCTCTCTCTCTCTCTCTCTGTCTCTCTCTGTCTCTCTCTCTCTCTCTCTCTCTCTCTCTCTCTCTCTCTCTCTCCTCTCTCTCTCTCTCTCTCTCTCTCTCTCTCTCTGCTTCCTATTTTAAAGAACATGTATGAGTTATGGAGAAGTAGAGCTGAACCTCTAATTTTTCATAACTTGTACAGGTTATGAGGAAAATGTTAAAGTTGGTTTTAGGTTTCCATAACCCGTATGTGTTATAATAAAATATATATAATATATTCCCAACGGCCTAGAAATCAGCACTACAACTTATTTGAAGGTCCCACTACACTATTTGGCATCATAGTTGCATCTCAATGCTCTCTATTTGTAGTGACTCTACAACTAAGCATCTTGCTTCCCTATAGAACAATCTATCATCCTGAAAAAATCTTTAAAAGAATATAAAGTCCTGAAAAAAATCCTAAAAATTGTAAAATGTCTTGAAAAATGATCATCCTGGTGGAAAGCTAGAAATAGATGCCTTGATGTATCCACAAAAAAATAAAATTATCAAAAACTACAAAGAACTAAAAAAATTAAAAAAATCAGAAAAGAGGAAAATAGTGCCTTGGTGAAAACCTAGAAACAGGCACCTTGGTAGCAAAAATAAACTAATCCCAAGTGGTGAAAACCTAGCAAATAGGTGCTACTTGTAATCAACACTCCATATATCAATGCGTGGTTGAGCTCCTGTCTCCCTTCATCCATCTCACTTTCCATTTCCTTGTGTTGTCATGGGTTGGAGCTTGTCTTACTCTCGTCCTTAGTTCATGTATGTCATCTATGGGCAATCATATGGCTATCTGAGTTGTTAGTGATTTCTCACTTGGTCAATATTTTGAGCTTAAATTGATTCATTTTATGAGTGTAATGCCCCTGCCAGGGAACCCAATAGATATTAACCTAAAACATAATACTAAGTTTGCAGAATAATTTTTTTCTTAAAATGTTTACAAAAAATTATGAATAAACAAGCATAAGTAAAACATAAAGTTCATAATAACAAAAAAATAAATTTAATCTCAAACTAGATTACACATCTCAAGGGTCCCTTCATGTAGAAACTATAAAATACAACTACAACCATAATTACATAAATATACATCATAATTACAACTGAATTATAAAAATACACATACTCATCAATATCCACAACACATGTCATAGGGTATGCAACATAATCAACACAATGTACAATATGATATCTCCAAAAAGACTAATACAATGATACAAGAACATAATATAAGAAAGATAAGAATACCCATCCAACAATGAGTAACAAGGAGGTACAGCTTCTACATGGATCGTCCAACACTGGTACACAAACGTCAGAATCTCAAATGGTAAAATAATCACTACCACCTAACTGTGTGGAACCTAAATGGTCCACTCCCATCGTGTTGAGGAGATAACAATAGACCCACTTAGATAACAAACACTGAAATCAATTACAATACAAACTAAGAAATGGATCCTAAAGGATGTTTAACTCAAAAGGTACAATAAGATAACAATGGTAAAAACATACTCAACTAGAGGCAACCAACACATGTAGGAAACCTAAGCTGCATATGGGGAAGTGTCATCACACAATACAACTCTAGAGTTATCCTGGCAGTCCCTCAAGACTCTAATGCCCTAGTGACTCTATGTGGTATCAGTAATCCTCTCACATAGATGAGGTACCAATTATGATATATCCAAGTCCACGCAGGTGAAAAGCATCATCTCACAAACCATCCTAGCTTGTACTAGTGCTCAAGACATGGCTAAGGAACACAGACATCTTGTTAATGTTTGTATCTTAGTATATTTAATTACATTATCACTTTATTAAGTCACTTGGAATAAGTTATCCTGTCAGCCACTTGTGGGCCCTAGCACCTATTGCAAGCCAGTCCCCACCATATACTTAGTTAAACTACCTAGGCTCCCAAACTAGATAACAATAGAATGATAACAATAATCCTTAAATTAGTTGCATAATATAATACAAACACACTGGTTCTCACATTCATAACAACACTCTCAAAGTGTCCTTAAAATCTCAAGCTTCAATAAAACAAGGTTGGCAATAGACATCGAGACATATTTATCCATGTGAAATATGTAACCCAAACATAGCCATACAAGACAACCTTCATACCACATGATAAAATTACAAGGTGACCACATATCATATAAAAGATTACTTCGAAATTAAGATTACAAAAAGTAACTCGTGCATTCCAAAAATACCCTAGAGCCTCTGGTATACAATTTCCAATTTAGCCAATGTAGTTCCTTAATTATAATCAATCAAAGTCTGAAAACATGCAAAAAGTACCCAAAACCAATTTATAAATTCTAGTTGACTAAAATAGTCATCTTTTTTATTAATGTCCAAAGAGAATTCATATAAATGTTTCATACATAACTATATATAATATTTAAAATAAAATCTCATGCTGATGAACTACAACTGATTTAGAATCAGAATGAAGAATCTGTAATTCAAGTTTACTAAGGAATTGATGACTAGATAATGTAAGATGATTAAATCAGTATTATATTGTCATTGATGTCAACTGGCTTGACAATACTTATCTTGTAAGTTACTATACCGACACATCTAAAGGAAGGTGAAAGAGATGATGAACATAAATATCTACATAAGGAAGATGTATATGACAGATGAGGATAAAGAATACACTAAGTAACTTGTTGATGAGTCTATGACTTGATGGAATTAACTTTATTATGTTGCATTCATCTATGATGAAGAATAGAGCTAAAAGACACAAAGTAGTGTTGTCGGTAAATGAAGCAATTCTAGTATACATCGATGAAGTGTAGTGTATACCGAGTGCAGTATTAACCGAGCAGTGTTCACTGATGCATTTCTTTATTAAATGAGCAAAAGAAAAAGGAATTAAATGATCAGTTTAGCTGATAAGGTGATGAGCTGTAAAGTGCGTGAAATCAAGGTAACAGATAATGTTTGTTATAAAGATTGACAGATAACATAAATCAAAAAAAGGATTTAATGGAGCATATTGAAATGTGTTACTAACACATCAGCTGAGGGAGCTCAAAGTGGAAACATCTATGCATATGATTAAGCAGCAAAATCTGATGGAGGAAAAGAAAATGATTTACTCGTCTATATAAGAGACATCGGTTTCATTATGAAAAGATGCCAGAAGAAGAAGAAACTGCAGAATAATCACATGGAGAAGTTTTTCTGATCATACTAGTTAATAAGAACCGAGTTGTAGAATAGTTACCAAGATACAAAAAGTTATTACTGATGATGAACTTAATGAGCTTGAAGCTCTTATGGCCAGAAGATTACCCAAAGGTAAAGGAAGGTATAGAGGCAAGTTACCTCTAGCATGTTTCAATTGTAAAGAAGTTGGCCACATTGCTGCTAGATGTCTGAACAAGAAAGATGATGATAGATCCAAAGACCGATCTGAAGGAAGCTATGGGAGAAGAGTCAATAGAAGCTACCGACACAACAATAGAGATAACTGAGATAGCTATGACAAAGGGAAAAAGGTATGTTACATATCCAAAGAATTTGAATCTAAATCTGACATTGATGATGATGTAGAAGTAGTATTTGTTGCTATGAAGGATGATTCAAAAGAAAAAGAGAAACATGAGGAGACAACATTGATCTCTAAAGTAAGCAAAAATGATACATGGATCATAGATAGTGGCTGCACACACAATATGACTGGGGATATAAAGAAATTTGATCTAATTCATGAATATGATGGTGGATCTGTAAGGATGGGAAATGATGCACCTTGTATGGTGAGAGGTAAAGGTTCGTTGATGATTAATGATAGAATAAAATGTGAGAATGTATATTGGGTAGGTGGACTGAACTACAATTTGATAAGTGTGGCACCGCTGAACAACTCAGGCCACTAACTTGATTTTGAGAGCAGAAAGGTAAGAATTTATGATGATGGAGGAAGACTTGTTGGAACTAGTACACAACCCAGAGGTAATCTATCTTATATTGATATTGATCAATCTTCTTGTTTATTAATGAAAGATGAGGATGCATGGTTGTGGCATAAGAGGTTATGTCATGTGAATTTTGATAACATGGTCAAGATTAGTAAGAAGAAGAGAGTTAGAGGATTTCTTAACTTGTCAAAATTGGATCATGCTATGTGTCATGAATGTTAGAAAGGTAAGATGACTAAGTCCAGTTTTAAAAACAAAGACAACTCAATAAAGAAGATACTTGAATTGGTTCATACCGACCTATGTGGTCCTATGAGAACTCAGAGCTATTATGGTGATAGATACTTTATTCTTTTTGTTGATGACTACACTAGACTAATGATTGTTATGTTCCTGAAAGAGAAATCTAAAGCTTTTAAGTTGTTTAAATGGTATAAGGCAAAGGTAGAAAAAGAGACTGGAAAAGAAATCAAATGCTTAAGATCTAATAGAGGAGGTGAATTTATCTCTGATGAATTTACTAATTTCTGTAATGAGAATGGTACTAAAAGACAGGTCTCTGCACTGAGGACACCTCAACAGAATGGGATTGCTGAAAGAAGGAACAGGTCAATCATTGATTATGCTAGAACACTGATGATACAGAAGAATGTTGCTCAGACATATTGGAGGGAAGCTATCAGAACAACTGTATATGTGCTTAACTGAGTACAACTGAAGAAGGACACCAACCAGACATCTTATGAGCTATGGTTTGGACACAAACCTAATGTAAGTTATTTTAGAATTTTTGGAAGCAAATGCTTTATTTTGAAAGATGAGAGAAATGGGAAATTTGATTCTAAAGGTGATGAAGGAATATTCTTAGGATATTCTACTAAGAGTAAAGCATACAAATGTCTGAAAAGGTTACAAATAAGATGATTGAAAGTACTAATGTTCATGTTGATGAGTTTGATGAAAAGTACATAGAAGAAAGAAAGGAATTAGAAGACTATGGTAGATTCACTTACATTGAACTTCCTGACTATCTACCAAAGTTGTAACCTATGATAATTGGTCAGCAAGAAAATAATCCTGAGTAATAGGAAAGGGAAACAGACGAACAAGATGATGCTACTGAGCAAGCAAATGATCCTGAACAGGATGAACAAGAAAGATGAAATTGATTACTGGCTAGTTTTGTCAGAAGACATCATCTTGAGACACAAATTATTGGAAACAAACAAGATGGAATGCAAACTAGAAGCAAAACAAGACAAGGTACATGCTTAGTTTGTGAATTTGAACCAAAGAATGTGAAAGTTGCTTTGGAAAATGAAGAATGGGTTAATGCAATGAAAGAGGAAACAGAAAAAATAGAGAAAAAAAAAACTTGGTCCTTAGTACCCTGACCTAAAGATAAGAATGTCATCGGTACTAAATGGATATTCAAAAACAAAATGAATGAAAATGGTTAAGTGACAAGAAATAAAGCAAGATTGGTATGCAAGGGATATGCACAAGAAGAAGGCATTGACTATGGTGAGACATTTGCACCTATTGCTAGATTGGAAGGAGTTAGAATGTTACTTTCATATGCTGCACAGAAGAAATTTAAGGTTTATCAAATGGATGTGAAATCAGCATTTCTGAATGGTATACTTGAAGAAGAGGTCTACATGGAACAACCTGAAGGATTTGTTGATCCAGAAAACATAAATATCGTATGTAGATTACACAAATCTTTTTATGGTTTGAAGAAAGCACCAAGAGCATGGTATGAAAGACTGCATACTTACTTGTTAAGTATTGGATTTGTAAGAACTAGTGAGAACATCGATTTGCACATGAAAGGTGATACTGATGACACTATTATTATTGTTGAAATTTTTGTTGATGATATTATTTTTGGAGGTCAAGATCATGTATGAAAATATTTTTCTGATGACATGAGGAATGAGTTTGAAATGTGTATGCTCGGAGTGATTAAATGCTTTCTCGGATTACAAGTGATACAACAGAGTGATGGGATATTCATCACATAGTCCAAGTACATAAAGGAAGTCTTGAAGACATTTGGAATAGAAGATGCTAAACCTATGTGAATACCAATGGCTACTGGAAGTAAATTGACAAAGGAAGATGAAACTACAGAGCTAAACCAGACACTTTACCAATCTATGATTGGTAAGCTCATGTATGTAGTTCACAGTAGACCTGATATAGAACATGCTGTGGGAATTGTTGCTAGATATTCTACTAATCCTAGAGAATCACACATGATTGCTAATAAAAGAATCTTAAGATATTTGAAAAAGATAGAGGATTATGGATTATGGTATCCTAAGGAAGGTAAGTTTGATCTGAAAGTTTACACCAATGCTAATTGGGCTGAAAATGTGAATGATAGAAAAAGTACAAGCAGAGGAGCATTTTTCTTTGGTGAAAGACTTGTAACATGGACAAGTAAAAAGTAGGCTTGTATTTCTCAGTCTAGAGTTGAAGCAGAGTATGTTGTTGCTACTACTAATTGCTCAAACATTACATATATCAAGTAAGTTTTGGAAGGAATGAATGAGATAATCACTGACCCAGTGATCATATACTATGACAAGACAAGTGCAATTAATATTTCAAAGAATCCTCTGATGCACTCAAAGACAAAGCATATATCAATTAAGTATCACTACTTAAGAGAACAAGTGCAAGAGAAGCAAGTAAAGTTACAATTTGTTACATCTAAAGAACAACTTGCAGATATTTTTACAAAGCCTCTACCGAAGGACACATTTGAAGATTTGAGGACTAGACTTGGGGTCCGTCCACTGTCTATCGGTCACTAATGTGATCTAGATGTTGCATCAGCCTAATCTTATCAGAAGATCATCCATGTTGATGTAACATAGTTCACACTTTGAAATTTATTCAAGGTTGTGATTAAGTTTGAAGAACTGAAATAGATTGGGATATCAGTATACTTAGATACAGAGGAAGTAATGGACAAAAAATAGTTACGTAGCTACTACAAGAGCTGATTATTTATTTGTTTCTTTGGAATTGTTGTCAAAGGGAGAGATGAATAATATGATGAAAAGGAAAGGAGACATACACTGATGAGAACTGTCTAAGGGAGAGTTAATCTAAAAGGAACTTGAGAACTAAAAAGGTTATATCTACAGAATGACAAAGCTATATTTTATAATGTTGTTTGAGTAACGTAGTGATTAAACATATTAAGCTAGGGAGAGCTTACACTACACATAATTTGATCACAAAGTTGTAGAAGACATGTTTGTTATGTGTATGGTATATTTAATATTACTTGAGTTTCCATCAATGCCAAAGGGAGAGATTGATGAACTACAACTAATTTAGAATCAAAATGAAGAATCTGTAATTCAAGATTACTAAGGAGTTGATGATTAGATAATGCAAGATGATTAAATCAGTATTATGTTGTCATTGATGTCAACTAGCTTGACAATACTTATCTTGTAAGTTACTATACCAACACATCTGAAGGAAGGTGAAAGAGATGAAGAACATAAATATCTACATAAAGAAGATGTATATGATAGATGAGGATAAGGAATACACTGAGTAACTTGTTGATGAGTCTATGACTTGATGGAATTGACGTTATCATGTTGCATTCATCTATGATGAAGAATAGAGCTAAAAGACACAAAGCAGTGTTGTCAGTAAATGAAGCAATTCTAGTATACACCGACGAAGTGTAGTGTATACCAAGCACAGTATGAACTGAGCAGTGTTCACCGACGCAATTTTTTTGTTAACTGAGAAAAACATAAAGGAATTAAATGATCAGTTTAGCTGATAAAGTGATGAGCTATAAAGTGCATGAAATCGAGGTAACAGATAATGTTTGTTATAAAGATCGACGGCTAACATAAATTAAAAAAAAGATCTAATGAAGTAGATTGAAAGGCGTTACTGACACATCAGCTGAGGGAGCTCAAAGTGGAAAAATATATGAATATGATTAAGCGGAAAAATATGATGGAGGAAAAGAAAATGATTTACTCATCTATATAAGAGACATTGGTTTCATTATGAAAAAATGCTAGAAGAAGAAGAAACTGTAGAATAATCACGTGAAGTTTTTCTGATCATACTGGTTAATAAGAACAGAGCTGTAGAATAGTTACCAAGCTACAAAGAGTTATTACCAACAGACAATAAGTTGATACAGTATTGAATCTGAAGTGTTATATTGGTCAAAAATATTTAATGAGATGAACATTGATCTGTTAAATGCAAATTGAAGTTGTATTTAGGCAGATCATCTACTGTTACACATTTAACCATTGTACACAGTTAAATCTCTTAACCAAGTGGACTATGAAAGTCTTTTGATGTTTCATTCATAGAGTGAACATTGTTATCTCGTCAACCCCAGAGTGACTGCTGGTTAGATAATAACTTCTGGTCTAAAATTCTCTAACAAGGTCACACCTAACAGTGTGTTTGTAAACCTTTAACAGGGTTGGGTCTTCACCGACCTCACTTTAGAAGAGTGAACAATTTTGGGTTGCCGGTCACAGGTGGTTTTTCCCTTCATAGGGTTTCCACGTTAAATCTCTTGTGTTATGTGTTGATTGTGATATTTGTTTGTTATCATACTTTGCATATTAAATGTTAGATTTGATCGGTAATTACTATAAAGTTTTGACTACAAATCGGTAAATACACAGATAGTAGAAGTAATTTATGTTTACCAATGTACAGAAGTAGTATAATTGTTTTGGTTTATACATTTGGAATTGGGACACAGGATAACTAATTCCCCCCCCCTCTTAGTTATTCTAACACATGCATATATACTTTTTAAATAAGTATTTAACTAAAATCCCCATGCATATCAAAACACCATGCATTTAATAATAAAATAATGTTATTAATTTTCTAAATATAAATATAAATGAAAACATTAATATTAAACCCACATGTAAAAAATCAGTTAGTAACTATTTATGAATTAACTTTTATATATATATTTTAAATCTAAAAATTAATAAATAATAAAAATAATAAATTCAAATAACAAAAACCCCCTTTTTTAAAACACACACATACATATTTTCTAAATTGATTTCTTTAATCAAAAACTAGGGTTTCAGACAAAACTAATTTCTTTTGAATATGATTTCACATGCAATTTAAAATTTAATTTTCTATAGAAAACATATTGAGAACAAAATATCAATCTTTTCTGGGCGAATACCCTAACTGAGAAAATTCACACAATTTCTTAAAATTTTATCCTAGGTTTTCAAACCAAAAAACTAAATGCCAACTTCTATCCAATTTAACATCAACTAATCCAAAATTTTGCAAAAAAAATAAATTAATTTCAAACATAAACCAGTTTCCAATCATTCACATAATCAATCCCAAGCACGAAGCGTATAATATTTCAAAAATAAGAATTTTACAAAATGAGGGTTTCAAACCCTACCTCAACCAATGTCTTAAAAATTCAAATCCAAGAAAGATCCAGTCCAACCTTCAAAATCTAAGCTTTCAAACAATCTCAAAACAATGCACACCAAAACCAAGATTTCCAAAAATCTTCCAATTCATCCAAAAGCTCCTCCAAAACCTGATAGACATAATTGAAAATAATACCTACAACCCCCTCATACATTTAGTTGCAATTTATTTAAGGAATATATATATAGTGGCATGTTAGTTAGGAATGATATATTCAATTGCATGTTATTTAATGAAGATATACTTAGTTGTATGTTTAGGTTAATTTATCCTGGGTTCCCTGGCAGGTGCATTACAATCAATCCTTCTTGATGGATAATTTATCACTGACACATCTCTTAGTGTTTCTCAACACCCTAATTAAACCATTGTTTCTTAACACTACCAATATGGACATCACTATGTTCCTCAACACATATTGAATCTTGCACTACCTATCACACACTTGCACTTTGACACTAGCACAAAGGTGTTACTTAAACACCTAATGCAACACTACAACTTAGAAAACTGAAATGAATAAGATATGATAAACTATTTTCTTGTGTGTTGTCTATTATCATTGATTTTTCCTTTTTATGTCTTCTAAGGTTGCCCAACGATGTCTTCTTGACTAGAGATTCATAATGGGGGCATAACATGTTTTTTTTTAATGCATGTGACATGATTTGAATGATCTTAAGTTTTCTAATAAACTAGGTGCCTGTGGTAAGATCCTCGATCATGATTGGAACACCACACATACATCGACCCTCTTTATTCGAACACTTAGGTGAGGTTGGAATTATCTCCTTGTATGTTGCTTGTGTGTAGCATGTACGAGAACACTCATGGTTATCTTGGCATCTTGTGCCTCGGTATGAGTTTTTTCTTACAATATTAATTTGGAAACCATGTTCAGGTCATCTCAAGATGTTTATGTCTCAATGCTTACGTGTGTTTCCTACATCTTATCTGATAGGGGGGTGGTCCCACAATAGTGTGTCCCACTTTTTTAGACATGCTGATTTTTGCTGAAATGACATATTTTTAATAAAATATGATGATTTAAGCCTTGAGATGTTCCATTTGAAGGAATTAATTACAAATGGTTAGCTAAAAGCCTCTTAGATTAAAAAAATATTGATATAACATCTATACTCCTCATTCATACCTACAATGGAGTCTCCTCCGCACCTATTAAAATGCTGACAAAAAATCACTTCGACTTTATGTTTTGGTAGATCAAATGAATCTATTTGAAAAACCTATCTATTTAGTATGATGCTATTCAGAACAAGCTTTCTAATGAATATAATTTTAATACATATTGAGTTCATTATCACTTTTAAATATTACTTTAACTAAACATAGGTTGTTTGGTTATTCAAAAACCTGTCTCTTCAAGACTTTGGGAAAAATAGTAAATTACAAAAAAAAATTATGAAAAATATGTAGGAAAAGAGTATTGTGTGTTACCTTTCTATAAAAAGAAAAAGAAAAAATGAATTTCAATTTACACAGATCAAGTTAGAGGAATCCAAGTGATGTTATGTCTAAATTACAGTTACTGTCACTTTAGAACTTAATAAACTATGAAATATTGACTCAAAATGAATGAAACCAATTGCATCCTTTAGATATTGAAGTTACAAATATAACCTTGAAATAATTACATCATTATCATATTTTAAAAAAACTTTATGTTGATCTCAGTGACAGTAACTCCTTAAAACACAGTTTCTCACACAAACCAATTTTCGAAGGAGAAGGAAAAATGAATTTAAATGAATTTAATTTTTTTTTTTTAAATATATTTATAAACTAGAGATAAAATTCTACAAGACTCTAGTTTACATCATCTTCAAATTCCTAATAGTTTCACGGCAACAGGTGTTCGAAAGTGAAGTTTTTTTTGTAGAATGTTGATTTCTATGTCAAAGTTGGCCAAAAAGTGGGACACACTATTGTGGGACTACCCAGGGTCATATTCATATTTTCATGGTTCCTCTCATACTCGTGAAGGTTGTACTGACCCTTGATGTCCCAAATACTCAAATAATGAAAACTAACAGTTACAAGATCAATGACTTGACTACTCTCCCATCTTAGGCTGCATTTTGTTCTACGACTACATTTAGTTTTGCATTTCTGGTTCCCATGAGCTATTCTTTCTTTTCATCTTTCCTTTATCTCTATTGAAGTATTCAACTGAAAATCTTTGTTCTTGATCCTATTTTTTGGATCGAAATCAAAATTCCAAATCTTTTGACGTAGTTGATTACTAACCCTATCATTTTTTTCTTGCTTTGGCCTTCATTACTTACATTTAAAAGAGATTTATGCTTTCAAATATATTATTTTGTCTTATTCTACCTAACATTTCCTTTTGCCTCTTAATCCTCACCACTCATCTCTACCTAACCTTGTATCTGCTTACCTCTCCTTTTGCCTCTTCATCTCAATCACCCATTATTTTATCTCTTAATCTCTACCCTTCATTCTTGAGGGAATTCCTTTAAAAGGAAGGTCTTCCTTTTCTCAAGGGTCCATTATCTTGCATACTAAAGGTTGCATTTCATTGTCTTGCATCTTAATTTATAGCTCTCTTGAATTCTTAGATTACTTTAGCTAATTTAAATTCTTAGCTCTTAGTTTCTCTCATTTCCTACCTCAAGCCTCATTTCTAGTTTAATCTTGCATTGTTAATCTAGTTCCCTTTCTTGCATTGATTCAATAGTATAGCTTATTTATTTTCATTCTAGAATACTAATTTTTTGCATTCATATTAGCTTAATATCTCGTTATAGCTTAAATCTTGCATTCTTAGGTTCATTCTTAGCTTTCACACTTCCATTTTCAAGTAGTCAAGTGACCAATCCTCTATGCCAATTTTATGTGCATCATGAGAAGGATTAAACTTGCTTCAACTAGGAAGCTATGAGCCACTTCTTGAGATATCCTCTTCCATAGATTCTCTCAAGTGTAATGGTTTATAGAAGTGTGTCACACTTTTGATCACATAGTTAGTACTATCCTTCTTGACATAAAAATTTACATCATTGTTTCCTTTTGGTGCTTCTCAAGATTAATTCTCTATACATATTTCCAACTCCATTCCTTGTCCCATTGACCATATATCACTTGTACATAATCATGCACATAAGGATCCAATTTTTAAAACACCATTTACTAATGTCATCAACTTTGCCTATGTCCACCAAATTTGAATGACCATCCCAAGAATCCTCCCAAAACTTTGCTTGTAGTCCATTTCCCACTTGCCAAGAAAGATACTCAACTATAACCTACCTACATGAAACTATGAAATTCCAAATCTCTGAACTTGGTGGCAGATTTCAAATTGTAAAAATCCTAGAATTATCCATGGATTCAAGATACTTTTCTCTCAATATTTTTACCCAGGGATGATCAAGATGAGAGTACATCTCCCAAACTAACTTTTCCCCAAAAACCTCATTCATTAAAATCTAGTCCCTAAGACCAGCCCCCCCTTTTTGTTTACTCATACACACTTAATCCCATTCTAGTAAGGGTACCTTATCTTTCTCATTAGCACAATTCCAAAAAAAATTATCATTCTTTGTCCAATCTCCTTTATTACCTTCTTAGGGATTCTAAGACACATCATTGAAAACATAGGAATGGTAGAAATTACCATATTTAGCATTAGAAGACATCCAACAGATGAGAGCCATTGAATTTTGCATCCTTCCATCATACTGCAACAATTGCCAACCAAGTCTTTCCAAATGTTCGCCTTCCAAACACCATTGAAAAGAGGGATTCCCAAATATTTACCTAGCAACAATCCCCCTTTATTTAATTATATAGTTACTATACAATATAAATTCTAATTAAAAAATATTTAAAATATTATAAAAATATAGATTATCTATAATATAATATATAATCAATATAAATTTAATTTTTACATACAATATTAATTAAAATATTAAATAAATTATATGTTTTATATTTATGTTTTAAATGTATTACTAAATTTAATGATATCATAACATTATATTCATTATTGCATATTATATAAAATATAATGCACACTTTATTTTAGCAATAATTTAAATGCTTTTTCTTTGATTTTATATTTTATTTATATTTTTATTTTGAATAGTGATTAATTTTAAGTAGATAGAGAAGAATTTAATTGCCTTGTATATTTATCATAAATTTTAATTAGGAAATCATATTTAAGTCAAAAGAATTTTGAGACAAAAAAGGTGATATCTCTATCTCTCCATCTTTCTCTCACCCCCTATCCCTCCACTTCTCTCCCTCCCCCCTCTCTTATACACAAAACTCTAGTTTGTCCCTCCATGTTTGTATCTCTATATATCTCTAACTCACTCATAGGCACTCACTCATCTATTTCTCCTTCCCCATACCTATCTCTATCTATCTCCTCTCTCTATCTTTCCCTCATGCTCTCCTTATGAAAAAGGTACACCAAATTTTTTTATGCTTTCAATACCTTTTCAGTGTACCCATTACACACTAAGGTGAAATTGCTATTAAGATAATTATTACCCCAAAGACATTTTATATATGGAATGAATGACCTAGAATCAGAGATGGACAGTTTTTACTCCTCCTTAAGGATGCAAGATAATTACATTCATTTGATCCACTCATTATTTAACTACTTTTACTTTATACCAAAGCCTATTGTGTGGATGCATTAAATCAGTTCTAACTGCGTGAGTGAATCAAGGACTTCTTTTAATATCTTCCACTAATCCTTGACTTTATTCTAACATTGAATACAATTCTAGACAGAGCTGACATGACAAAGAGAAAAAATAAGCAATCAAAAAGGGGAGATGGGTGCAAGATGATACCATATCTCCTTTGTTCATCACTTTTAGGCTTCTTTTTACTATAACATTTTTCAAAGTTACAACTGAAAAATGGTGCATCATTGGAATTATGCACCTTTCGATTGTCTATATCCCCAAGTTTCATATACTGCCACTTCAGGATACAAGATGATTGAGATCATCATACCCATGTATTTTTCTTAACTGTTCACAACATTAATTAGTTGTCTATGAAATAGACCAACACTATATACACTACATGTTATTTTGTATGTTGTATGCATAGCTTCTTAGATGCCCATCTAAGAAATCATTTGTTGATAGGATGCAAACTCGACACAATAGACATGTCAATGGGCATTCTAAAGTGAAACACCATGAAAAGAAAAGGGGATTGTATACATGTCTTTTTATTCATGGTAGGAGGTTGTGCCACTTAAAAGGCACAACAATTTGTAAATTTGATTTTCTTCCTAGTTGGGAAAATAATGATCAAAAGGTAGATACATGAAGGAGAATGGATCATGAAACTGATAATTTTTTACTAGGTCAAAAGAAGGTTTTGAAGGGGCCCCGAAACCCTCTACAAGAAGATTTAGGTAGGAATTGGAAACCTGAACAAGAAGAAACATTGCTAAAGAGTATACATTTAAAACCACTAGCCTAAAGACCAAAAACAATAAACAACTACCAAGGATGAAGCACTAAAGCCCCCAGCTACCAAGAAAACAAGCCAAAGTCTCACATCAATAAGTTAACTTGAGTATTAAAACTCCTCAAATTGAAAACCAAGGTTTTGACATGGAACCTAGAACCAACAATACCAACACCAAAGAGAAACGTTGCCCTAAAGCCAACCTTAAACCCTAACCAAAAATTCCTAGAATATAGAGTGGGCTCTTAAAAACTATTAGCATCCACGTACAGGCACCAACTAGCAACCAACAACAAACAAAACTAGAAAAAAAGAAAAGGGAGGGAACCATGGATACCCTCTTCCTCCGCTTTGAAAGCTAGTCTGAAGCCCATGAAAACCAAAGGAGCACCTCTAGCTTTGAGAAAACACTTCACCACATCCTAAACAACCCAAAAAATAGAAGTATCATCCCCCATCCAATTCCAACTTGCCATCTTGTGGCTAAAAGAAGGAAGAGACCACACTCCACCATCACAAACCTCCTCCCAGTGACCGCAGACCACCTCAATAGGATGAACCTCCACCTCGAAAGGATCTTCCACCTCAAAAGGAAGAAAGGGAGAAGAAAAATTAGGCAAAGAAAGAATCCACCACCAAGAAATCACGCTAGAAACATCCACCTCAATAGGGGTTTGCCCCACCTCCATAGGGGTATAGAATAGAGGAAAATAGACAAGGGGGAACCTTCCCTACTAGAAAAATATTTTGAAACTAGGGGATAAGAAATAACGATATCTTTCTCCACAACCAAGTGCATTGACCCATCCATCGAATCTATTTTCTCCTTGCCCACCAAAAAGGGTAGGGAAACCAACCAGTGCCCCAACTAAGCCACAACTCGGAGGATCCAGAACCATGAAATGCACCCCAAGTGAAAGCCAACAAAAAAATAATGGGGGCCATCAACACTCAGAAACCAAACCCCAACACCGACGTAGAAGTATTTATGGAAGGCATCACTCACAAAAACCCTCCCACCATGTAGCACAAAATATTTAGGCTTACAGGGTGCTGCTCAAACAAAGGAATTCTCAAGATGCAATACATCAAGCATTTTGGCAGCCCCCAAAAACCATTCACCATTGTCTGCATCATCAAAGGAGTCCTCCCCATCTCCATCAGGACTAGCCTCCTTCAGACATACCCCTAAAACCCTAGGGGTCAAGCCAGATCATCTCCTCCTCCCGCTCTTGCTCACGCTCACACATCCACTCATGTGTGTGCTCATGCTCACGTTAATTTCTATTGACAGATCATTAAACTAATAGTTCTCAACAGATACATGCATAATAAAAAGATGTCATTTTAGTTGTAGCAGTTGTTCTCTTTGATATTTGTAGAGTAGGTGAATGTATGCTAATGGAAAAGCTTCACTCCGACCTTCTAGAACTTTTTAGTTGTGTTTTGCATTAGAACAAGGTAAGAAAGTCTTTGACAATAGATGATTGACCTTCTTCAAAAAGTAAATGAAGGCCATGGGTTGGAGTTCTTTCTTTTCTTAGAAAAAATCCAAAGCATTTTGTTATCAACACAAGGTCTAAAGGAAAAATGACTGCAAAGTTTATGTATCTATTTTTTGTTCTCTCATAATTTGGAAACATCTAGGGGAACATGCTTGATTGGGAAGAATAAGGAGCACATTGTTAATCATATTTGGTTTTGACATGGTAGCAAGTTGAAGAATTGGCTCATCTGACTTTCATTCTTCCATGATTTCCAATGCTTCATCTGAGCATTGAACATTCTTGCTAAAGAATGTGTTGAATGCATATAGACATCTAATTTAGTTGAGTCTCAAACTAATTTTCAATACATTATTCCAATAAGCATCATTAAATTGATAAAAGGAAAAAAATATATGCTCTCCAATATGCTTATTTTCGCTCTTCCTAGTGCCATGGTCAGGACATTATATAAGAAATGTAAGATTGCCAAGGTAAAGATGAAGATATGGAGTTTGTGCATCCTACTCTAGGAGATGAGATGATGTACATGCCTTATGCAAAAAAAAATCATCAAAAAAAAGTCTTACTAAGATAAGAATTAGATATTTGTGTCTTAAGCTAAAATTGAAATGGGTTGATCTGGATCGAGGCCTCTCACTGAAACTCATTGGTTAAATAGCCCATAGCTTTCCATCACGGTGTAGCGAGGATCATTGATTCTGCACACCCATTAATTCTTGGTCCTGGCGACGTGCCCGCTGAGACAGATGGCAACCGGTCGCATGGATGCATGTTAGAAATTTCTAACATGCGATCATGCGACAACCAATCTCAGTAGTCCCTGCAAAACTTATGAATTTTTAATCCTAGGAAACATAAGTCTTAGGATAATATCAGAGGGGTCCCCTCCCAACTAGTTAACCCCAGTTGCATGATCTCATAGCATGAAAAAAGGCTATGCGACCATGCGACAAGGGTTTTAAACCTTATCCAGAACCTTAGGATAGATGTTTTATTTTTAGGCACTTAGTCTTAGGGATAGGGTAGTTACCAAGGGGGACCCATTGGAACATTATTCATATGATCGCATAGGCCATAAATAGCTTATGTGATTATGTGACTAAGCCTTAAGACTTGTGCAATGGTTTATTTAATTTTTCTCATGGGTCTTTAGGATTTTAAGTGGCCAATAGTAACCTAAAAATAGAACTTGGCCTGGGAAGACTTAGGTAATTTTTTGCTTTTTTGAATTATAATGGCTATGTTTTGAAAATGCAAAGGGCCTATGCCATGGACACAAATACACACACACACACACACACACACACGACTATCAACCCCTTTCAATCTTAACTAAGTTTGCTTTCTAGACATGGATATAGGCTTATATCTTTCTTGTTTAGATTATAGTAGGTAGAGGTGAATCAAGATAGTAGTACAACTAATATTTTGGTTTCTATTGTTAATTTTATTTGACTGATTAAATTGCTAATAGATTACATAACATTATAAAGGAAGATGTTCCAAAGTAAAATTAGTCATGTAATCTGAATGGGTGCGTATTACTTCTAAAGTGTTACTCAGTATCATAATCTACAATTCCAAATAGAAAATGCACAATTGTAGGAAATATCTATATTATTTGATGTGGGTTAACCATTGGAGATGGAAGTTTTGTCTATCTTATTTTTCAGGTACCAAGATTTGTAGGGGGGATAGGTACTTCATCCAACCAATGAATTAAAAATAGAAGGGATCCGTTAAAGCAGCATTTGTAATGTTTTACTCCAATCTTATAGAGTGGTGGGTATGCCCACTGAAATCATGTATTTGTAGTAAATCATAGAAAATCATTGAGCAGTGGGAATGCCCACGAAAACTATGTATCAAACAAATCATGTCAAATGTCGAGGCATGGGTATGCCCATGCAAATTATGTATCTAACAAAACTTGACAAGTGTCGAGTCATGGGTATGCCCACATAATTATGTATAAGTACAGGACCTAGGGTCCCGGGCAAGGCTGAAGGTTTTCTCAACCCCGCTCTTTCCTACCAACGCCTGCAATGAGCGGGGTCACACTGTAAAATTTATTTATATTAATAAAAAACTTTAGGGCTTCGGCCTTTTACCGATCAAAAAAAATAAAAAATAAAAATTGAAATGGGCTAAACAGTTTTAAGCATTCTACAAAAGCAATAAGAATTGGGGTTTTATGGTTACCTTATTTTTACAGTAATCATCTAGACATCTAGAGGGGAAAGTCTGGAGGATATCACATTTCCTCTTTGAAACTTCAAGCTTTTATTTGTGAAACCCTATTAGAAACCATTGGAAAGAATGCTCTACAAATATGAAATGTTTAGAAAGAAGATTATCCCTAGTGTTCTTGTCTGGGCCAAGCAATTATGTGGTTAGCCCAATCAGGAAGGTATGAAAAATGTGGAAGCATATGGTAGATAGGTGAATTGTTTTAATATTTCCACTTGGAGTATCATGCACTGTTGCTAAAAAAAATAATAGAAAATATGTAAAAGTTGATATGTGAAAATTGGAATATATAAAAGAAATCCTTTCTTTGGTTGGAAACTCTTTGGCCAAAAAACATTCTTTTTCTCAAATGAATATTATAGAAACCATAGCCAAAACCATAGGCTAAGAATTAGAAAAAATGGTAAAAAAACAAAAAATTGACAATGAAACAGTTCCAAACCATAACTTATTTCAATTGTTTGTTTGATGACACACCATCAAGCCTACAAATTAATTGAGGGAAGTGTATCAAAAATACAGTTGTTGTCTGGTTAAAGCCATGTTGACTACACAATGCCACCATGCTCTGGCTGAAAACTATGATTAATTGGCTACATCACCCACATTCTTCCCTAGGCTATGAAAATTAATACATTTAGAAATAAAAATGAATTAAATAAAATTAATGTTAAAAATTTAATTTTCAATAAAAAAATCTATTCAAGCAATCTGTTAATTACTTCTTTTTTTTGCAATTGCAACTTTTTGAAAAGAAGCACACCCTTAAATTCATCTTATCAAACAATATTAAAGGATCAATGCTAAATAAAATCTCTCTCCCTATTTTCTTCCCCATTCATAAGTTTTTTGTAATAATTATAACCTTAAATTTATAACATCAAATATAACATGATCTTATTAATAATAGAACCTTATTATCTTTTTCATTCAAAAAATTTGTTTAGCCATATTTGGATTCTTGTAAGTGGATGCATAGTTAATTTGAAGCTATCATTCATCATTGAGACCTTTGTTGCACCAACAAAATCATTGACTAAATGATGTAGTGATGGAGCTCATGTACTATATAAATGTATGCAAAAAAATATACCAATTTTTTTCCTAATTTACTTTCCATACCTCTTTGGTGTACCCATTACACACTAAGGTGTAATTGCTAGTCTTACACTAATTGCATTCCACAAGATTACCTATCCTTAATGAATTTTCTTAACTAGATAAGTAATCATTGTCAAATAGAAGTAGATTTAGGTTTTGCACCAAGGTGCAATTCTAATTATGTAATTAAATTTCACAAATTCATTTTGTGCATATCTATAATTATGGCATGACACTTGACCATATTCCCTTAATGCCCTTCTTAAAGTAGTTTACATGAATTATTTATTATTATTATTTTTTTTGCAAGACTTTTAATTTACTATCTTTAAATAAGTTTGTAGTTATGAAGCTTATAGCTTTTAATTAGTTATTATATTGAGTAATAGTTTCAACTAAGTACATAAGCTTAAACATAATGAGCTTTTCATACTATTTATCAACAATACTTCAATTACATTACACATCCATAGATTTTGGGAACATTTATGCTATTGGATAATTTCAAATATGGTGGCAATAAGTCATTTAAATCAAGATATAGTTGAATTATAGAAAAATCACCAGATTGATAGATTGAGTTGTAAAAGAAAAGCTATAACATATTGATAAGTAAGGAAGAGATCCTAACAATGAATGAAATGCATGGGTTAATATCTATATAGATAATAGTTATACTAACTATGGTATTGTAATTAATTTTAACTAAATAACATCATATGATCTCATAAGTATTGTTTTTCAAATATATCTACTTCACTATGTCATGACAATTTTAAATCTTCACATAAGTAAAGGTACATCAAGTTTTCCATAACGGGAATAACTTATAACGATTTGGGTATCTATTAATGAGCTATTGCTTTTTGTTGAGATTTTCACTTCTATGGATGGTAATTTATGATATTTATTTGATGGAGAAAGAAATTGTATTATAATTTCTTTACTCACAAAATGAATCTTTGAGAGATATTTATTTTAATGTTTGAAAGTATAAGTATAATTGCCTTTTTAAGTCCTTGAATTTTTCAAATCTTGCAATCCACAAAATTTCTAAAACGCTAAGTTTTTGATTCCAGGAAAAAATAGGTTTGAACAGGGACCCGAAACCCCTTACAAGCTAGAAAAAAAGTATAGACATTTAAGCACTCAAAAAAGAGACAGGATTGGAGACCAGTATGCAAAAGCCAAAATTAACAACAAATAAAACCTAGAAAAAGCCAAAAGCCAGAGACCAGCAAAAAAAATGACCACCAAAACTAGAAACCAGAGCCTTAGACAAACTCCTTGCAAGCCTCCTCAGCCTCCTACTTCGCTTCAGATATCTTCTTTATCGCTGCATTGAACTCAAAGAGTTCTTGGATCCTATCATGAATTTTCTTCCTTCTTGTTGATTTGGTACATTTTTTGGGGCCTTCTTCCTCCAGGTTCTCAGTGATACCCTCTGGTTTTTAACTGGGGGAGCAAGTATCTAGCTTAGCCTTAATGGTCAGGAAACAATCCATAGTCAAACCCATAAATTTGTTGTAGTCTTGCATGTGTTTTTTCATGGTATTCTCCATAGTTTCCATTCTACCATGTAAATCCTGCACTTTTTTACCCTCATCATTAGTAACCTTGTCCACCATAATTTTAGGGCCAGACTCTAGCAAAGTCTGTAGAGAGTCCACCTTAGCCGATATAGAGCTGTGCTTAAGGTTTAAATTCTTGATCTCCTGGAACACCCATTTAATTAATCAGAAGGAGTACATGGAAGTAGCTTTGGTTGTTTGGAGAACCCCAAAGGGGGGTGTTGATCTTATCGTCCATGTCTTCCCTCATTAATTGAACATTTCTTTCCTGCATGTCCATAGTTTTGATGAGAGGTTGTTTCAAGAACTACCAGGGGCATTGTCTATCTCTCTCTAAGGTAAGGTCAACTCCTTGGGAGGGGAAGTATCCTCCACCTCTATCACATCCTTCTGAGTATCCTGACCAACATCCATAACCACTTCTAGTTTCTGAGATATAGGCACGTCATGATCTTCAGAATTGTCATATTCAACCAGAACTGGCACTTTCTGGCCTCCCACATCCTCCTCCTTCTTCTTATCCTCTTTGTTCTTCTTGCTACCCAAGGTTTTACCCTTGTCCATAGCACCCATAACCTCATCATCGATGTTGTCATTTTCCTTCGAAGCTGAATTCGAGACCGAGGAAGAAGAGTAACTACCTTCCTTAGTGGAATCATCCATATTATCATAGCCTTCCACACTATCAGCAGAGGTGTCCATATCCATGGTAGCCTCCTTATCCTTTTTTAATTTTTTACAAGTAGAACTCTCTTCTTTCACATTCACATCCCTAATTATTTTTTTACCTGAACCAGATTTAGAGGGGGTAATGACAGGGCTAACACTAGCCATCTTCTTTATGTGTTCAATAATTAAGAGAATCAACCCTTCATGAAGAAAGGGTTTCTTCTCCTTCTTCTTGTGCTGGGAAATGCTTAAACAAAGGGACTAAAGAATGTAGAAAGGCATGGACACCCTAATTTTATGCCAAAAATGACAAAGCAAAACAAAGTGGTAAGAATGGACTCTTTTAAACCTACCATTCAAGGTGACATACTTCATGACCGCCATCATAAGAGTAGCCCAAATTTCTTTGAAGGAGGCCACATCATAGCACCCTCCAGACTCTTTCACCAGACTTTTTTCTCCTCCTTACTCTTGGGAAAGTGTTGAATAGCCTTTTGTGACACCTTACTATCCTGGAAGAATTTGATGCCCTTCATGCTAAGCCTAGAGATTTCAACAATGAAATCCTTCGTGATGCTCACATTGATGCCTACTATAGAAACATCCCCATCTTTCCAGGAATCAACAAATAATTTGGTAGCACTGTCTTTCACCCCATGCAATATTTCCATGTAGGTGGTAAGACTCCCCTTCGTAAGAATATCCCAGGCTTCCAACATTTTTCTCCATTTGACACAATCCTTCAGCTCTTTGCGGTTAAGCCCTTCTCCTATGATTTCACAGCTACACTAGTAGAATTTGGCAAATAAATGACCAAGTGACTAAAGATTTTAGTCACATGACTAAAACTGATCATGTTCTACCATTTTTTTAGTCATGTGACTAAACATTTTAGTCACATGACTAAAACTGATCACGTTCTACAAATATAAATGACTAAATAAATGACCAATTTGGTCATCGGGTAAAATCACAACTAAAATGACTAGATAATTAGTTACCCTAATAAAAATGACTAAATAGATGATTAATACTCCTTTACACATTGACATTTGATAATATCATATACTTATATTCTTAGAAGTTGCATTTCACCAATAATGTGTGTTCGCCACTAGACTTATTGTGTGAACATTATTCTAGCCACTATTTGCCAATATCTCTAAATGGTAACTATATTTAAAATTCATCTAAGCATTTTGCAATTAGAATTTATAGTAGATTTTGGAAAATAAATGATTACATGAATAAAATGTTTAGTCACGCAACTAAAAATTTTAGTCACATGACTAAAAATGATCAAATTCTACTAATTTTTTATAATTCACAAGTATAAATGACCAAATAAATAACTAATTTGGTCATAAGGTAAAATGACACTAAATAATTGGTTAGACAAATAAAAATGACTAAATAAATGACTAATTAAATGACTATTACTCCTTTACTCTTTTATTTTTAAAATTTGATCATAATCCAGAGAGCTTAAGCCCCCCTCATGGGACCCTGTACCTAAGTGACCCATTTGGTCGCCCAAGTTGCTTGGTGCACTGAAAATACCTATTGCATGGAAGTTATTTCCTCTAGGTGCAGTCTTAAGGCCTTCACATATTTTATA
The DNA here is from genome assembly GCA_027943335.1 of Chamaecyparis obtusa. Taxonomy (NCBI): domain Eukaryota; kingdom Viridiplantae; phylum Streptophyta; class Pinopsida; order Cupressales; family Cupressaceae; genus Chamaecyparis; species Chamaecyparis obtusa. The sequence continues at coordinate 36,503 of BSBK01007951.1, forward strand.
GAAAAAATTGAGATTCACATTCTCTAACTTTAATTCTATTACTCTTTATGTTAATGAATTATTAAAGGTTTTAACTATAATGTAAAACAAGTTTGATTTTGTTGTTGTGCTACCATATCAAATATATCAAAGAGAAATTATTGTCAAATTCACTAATAAAATATGATTTAAATAATCCAATTACATTTTGAGGGATATCTTGTAAACACTTCCATTTCAAAAGGCCAAGTAGTTATTTCTAGAAGCAATTAGATTAAACTTACATGGATTGTAGAAACATAATGTTTGTAAAAGTAATTATTTGTAGAAGCGATACCTTAAAAATGTAAGGTCAAGTAGCTATTTCTAGAAGCATTTAGATTCAATTTACATAGATTATATAAACATAATAGATCTCAAGTGGTGGCAAGTGTTTTCCATATTTTTGGGGCTCCAAGCCTTTAACACCTCAACCCTGCCACAGTTAGAAGGTAGCAAGACTCTAGACCTTGGATAAGATATGCTAAGAGGTAAGCACATTTAATTTTAAATGTTAGTTAATATAGCTAGAAACATATACTAGTATCTAGTTGTTAATAAAATGGTAATTAGTGATAATATTATTTATTATAAGGTACAATATCAATTCAACTCATAAAAATAAAATAACTTCGTAAGCTTGCAATTAGATTTCCCATCTTAGACATTAATGGGTTTCTGAAATGAAAATATGAAAATAACATATCATTCAAGTTGTTCCAATCCTTCACTAATAATTCACTTTAATAAATATATTATAAATTTATAGATAAATAAGCTACAACTTTTGTTAATGTATCAAAGTTAGACAATGCAAGACATTTAGTTGAATGATAAGCTATATAAGAGACTAGTTCAAGACACTTTTTTAAGACTTAAACACTTGAATTATTATTTAAATATTTTAAATAAAAATAGAAATAATTTTAATTATGTTAATTAAGACAAAGGAAAATGTATTTTTCAATAGAGTTAAAGTCCACCAATTAAATTTTTAAAATAAAAAAAACCTTTTTTTTCATTTTAATACATAAATTACTAAGATATGTCAAAATAAAATAAAAATCATAAAGACAAAGGCCTTCTCATTTGCTTTGGCGGGTAAAAAACCTTAAAACAAAATTGGCCCCCAAAACTTGCTTTCAATTTTCATTTCATCTTTTCCTTATGCTCTGTGCCTGCCATGCTAGGGTTTGGAGACTATGGTTTTGATCATGTTTACTTTTTTTGAGATTTCTTGCAGGCCATGCACAATCATTAACCATTAGTAAGCTTTGTTCTAACTTTGTAAGCCATTAGTTAGATTTTACATATTCTGGAATGGTTTTTTAGATTTTTGAATCATAAATTAAACTTTAGATTGAAATGGTTGTTTCGAAAGGTCTATTTTTCTGCATTCTTGTGATAATAATCCAAGGCATTACATCGTCTGGAGTACCCATACGAGTACACATCTTGCCAGAATATGTTGTAAGCTTTAAGGTTTCTCCGTATTTATATTGTAATGTTTTTGCATTCTTTGTGCCCAAATTTGTAATTTTGTTTTGTTTGTTATTTTCTACTTATTGAAATGGACGATTATTCGAAAGAAATTATCTGCAGCATTTGACAGGTATTTTATTGCTCTTCTTTACAATTTTTGTTTTGAAGAGTATTGGTCTAAATTGAAAGCAAGACCATATGCAAGATCAATGCTTGAGACTGTAAGTTCATTTTGTTTTTCATAGGAAAATATTTATTATCCGTCTTTCTAAATCTAGATTTTTTTTGAATTTCATTGTTTTCCTAATATATTGTAATATATTTAGATAAGAGCTTTACAATAATTGTTGCATTGCATTTGTGCACAATGAGTGCAAGAAAGGGAGAGCCATAATTTGATATATATGGTGTAGGCCCAAATTGAGAAACAGTTGTAGAAAATTGGTGTTTGAGTCATGTGATAGATCTAAAGGGTTATATAATTGTCCGCAAAAAAAAGTTTGAAATGAATTTTTTTCCTTTTTGGATGTCCTTATTTGAAGATCATTAAATGACAGGGAAAAAGGCCTACAAGATTTATTTGGGGTTGTGGTGCATCGAATCATTACAAGAAAGGAATAGCCAAAATTTTAATTGTTTCAGGGCTCCCAATCATTCCCATCTAGGTATTTTGTGGATTGAGCTGCATTGTAGAAAATGGTCTTTTGATAAATACACAACCCCACAAGTTTTGTTTTGGGTTACATACATTATCGAAATCTTCGGTTGTAGATTGTTGATTGCAGTACTTTGAAAGCTTTGTCTATCAAGTCTCTTTAGAGTCTTGTTTTGGGCTGTACACATCCAAAATATTGACTGTGTTTAACCAAGCAAATTTTTTTGAATAAATACAAACTAATGTGAAATTCTTGTTAAACATGCCTCCATTCTCATGCGCAGGCAGCCTCTTTAGTGTATTTTTTACAGTTGTGTAGCACACCGATTTACCAAGTGTGCAGCCCCCATTTGCTTGGTACACAGACTTTCCCTTCAAACTCCATGAAACCTGCCAACAATGACTGGCAGCCTCCCCTTTTTGTCTAAGTGCGTAGCCCTTTCAAGACTCCCCCAATCTCCTCTTGTGCGTAGACCCTCTTCTTAGCGTGCAGCCACCTCCTACTTGCATTGTCTCATCTAATTGGCAGCCCCATTTAACTTGGTGTCACACGCACCCTGTTATATCTTTTTTGAGCTTCCCTTTGCGTGAATCCTCCAATCTCTAGACTCACGCACATCTCTAAATGCAATGCGCACTACTATAAAATGACTGGCATCCTTCAAATTGATTTGTAGCCCCTTGACTTGGCATCTCCCCATGCCTTCTCACTCGCCGCCTTGTTTATGCATGAGCCTTCTCCATGTCTTCACTTGTGTGACCTCAGTTCTTGCAGGCATCCACTCACTTGCACTGGCTTTTCGAAAGCTCACGCACTCCAGCATGTGCTATTAGAACTTAATGCCGCCATTCTTGCTTACCTGGCACTTACCTTGCTATCAACACATGCATCCATTCTTGTTTAATGTTTTGTTTATTCATTCTAGTGCACGTACATCCATTTCAGTAATAATTTTGTTTATTCTTCCCTCTTGTCTGATCTATATACCAAGCAAAGTTGATAAATTTGGAATTAGTTAAATAATTTCCCAAAATAACTTTTTTCTGTGAAGGATCAATTTGTAGAATGCATGTAAGATTTGCAAACTGGACTGAGCAACCATAATAGAAAATAATACCATATAATCAATAAACTAATCTGCCCATGAATAAGTGCACAAACAACAAAACTCCACCAAAATTCAACCAGTAAGGGCTCTATGGCAATTAAGAGCATCACATATATATAAAATCAGGGCTTAAATCTGATATTTTCAACGAGTCAGTAAACTAATTAGAAACATAAAATGCTAAAAAAATTAACTAATCAAGGAACCGTGAGGCATTTAAGACAGAGTCACACACCTAGAGAGAGACTATACTCCATTAATCTCAACCAGCTAGTGAGATGATAAGAGCATCATAGACTATACTAAAGAAAACTCAACTACCCAGGTACATAGGGCTATCCCATACACCAAAAGGGAAAATAAAAAATCAGAGCAGTCCATAACTACTAGAAACATCAAAAACTTAAAATTCCTTTGAGTCTAAAGCAATTGAGATATCAAAGGGCACTGACGCATACCGTATTAATAGTACTAATCTCTGACCATGCATCACCAATATGCAATTCCTTTTGTTCTGGAAACATTTATCCTAATATTTTATGATCACAGAACTACCAATCTAATCAATATTTGTATTCATTTCATGGCCTTTCATTATCCAACAAAGTCTTTTTTAAGAAAAGATTTTGAATACAATATGGATATGTATTGTTGGGATTGTATTGTCAAAGTTGATTTTACATGCATGGATTGACATTATTTTCTTTTTTAAGGTCTATGCTGAAGGATCAGGTCAGCCTACAAGAGGAGCAACTATTAAATTGCTATGTGATAGGACCTAAAGGTCCTCTGGAAGTTGACAGAAAATGTAGGGGAATCCTTGTGGATCATGCATATGACTTCTATAAGGCCACTTGTGCCAATGAGTATCCAGTTAGTTCCTCCTTTCCCTACAATTTTGAGCCTATAATTTTCTATGCATCTGTACCTTTTATACTATTCTTCATTGTATTTATTCCCTAGATGGGAGGAAGCATTAGAGTTTCAATTTGAAATTATGTCCTGCTCTATTTTTGGTCCTTCTCAACAAGGAAGACATTGGACACTACACTATATGGGGCATTAGCTAAGAATTCCTTTAGAACTCCTATTCTATTTCCTATTTTTAGTCCATTTTCAAACAACTATAAATCATATATATATAGACTCTTGTAAGATAAAAATGATGTTAATCATTTGAGTTCTCAGTGATTGAGAGAACTTTATGTATTTGTCAAGCCTAAGAAAGATAAAGGCCAAATGTCCTAGGCCATCAAAAGACTTCGATTTAAATTTTTAATAAGGAAGCTAAATTAGATTGCACCTTGGGAGGTTCAGTTCACCCAGTTGCTCTGTTTGGAGAAATAACCTATTGTCCAACCTTAACACTTGTAGTGCAGTGTCACTCCTAAGCATTTTCAGCTTCAACCTCTTAGATGGCCCAAACCCTATAGTCTTTGGCATTGAAGGTTTCAAAGGTATCAGTTACTGTAATTGCTTCAAGGCCAATTCCTCTAGCCTTTGGTTTTCAATACATAACTGAGGAGGATTACAAACTTGGAAATAACTGGATTTGTAGGTTTTACCTGTCCTAGTGGAAAACTAGCAGTTGAGAAAGGTCCCTGGCAAATAAACTTCAAATATTTAGATAGGCCCTATCTATGAAGAAAAAGTTCTCATGAACAGTTTTTATGCAGACTGGTGACTTATCCATAAGCCGCAAGTGAACTACAAGATGGTCTTTGACTCTGTACAGAGAGATTTTTAATCCCTATGAACTTTCTAGATAATGCCTTATATGGATTAGTTTGGATTGAGTGTTGAGATTTATTTGTTAGCTTTTCAATTGGAATTCTGGAACTTCTTTTCTGACACTCTTTAAAAATCAATAAAGAGTTCAATGACTTGTCTATATGTGGGAACTGATGGTTGTTGCTTAAATTAGGCTTCTTTTGTAACATATCTAACTTTCTTTACTTGGATATGGTACAGATTAGATCACCTGAGAAAGAAATACAATTTTGGAAGAGAAAAAAGGAAATCATGCAGGTCTAAGATTATGTTAGTGTTTTAGCTTTTCATCTATTCAAATTCAGAGTTTTCTATTGATTGGATGAAATCTACTTCCTAATTCATTACTGTATATAGAAAATTTGGGTCATGTTGCTTGTGACGCGTATCTTTATTTTCTAGGTCTTCAGGAATCTGTTGATGTGAGTTTTGTACCACTACATAACATATAGCAATTGAAATACTTGATACAGCGTACCAAACACTCAACCCTCTCTTGAAAAGTATATAAGAATACTCCAAGGTTCCTTACACCTGTGGATACTAACTCAGTTATAATGATGAGATTTGCTGGTAATCACTTCGGCGGGCTTACGTTCTTCACTTGGAAATATCTCAACTCGTACTATGATGATGATAAGACTTCTAGCTCTCGCAACCTTTTCAAATGATCTCTCAATTTATATCACTTTCAACTTTGCTCTTTTCAAACTCTCAAACTTCACTTCCCAACTTCTAACTCTCAACTTCAACTACTCAACTTCTACTACTGAACTACTGATTACTTCTACTATTACTCCTACTCAATGGAAAGATTGGCAAATGGACAAGGATCAACCTAATGAAGACTTGCCAGTGGTGCTACCTCCATTGGTGCGATGATTCTAAGGGAAACTCTTAAGATTTTCACAATAACACCTATCTTCCAACCCAACTTGAAGTACAAGTGGAAAGATGAAATGCAAGTAGAACTTGGGAGCAATTGACTAGATTACCACACAAGGCTCCTTGGCAAGCCGCCAAGATGCTAGTGGCCTAGTATAAGATCCTCATCAAACATTCACCAACATCACCATTACAACTAATCATCTACTTCTATTCTTACTTTAACAACATGAAATGAAATCCTACTTTAATTTGAGAGATGAAAGGAACCATGCAAATACACCAAAATGATCATGTATATCCACCATGCAAGTCACAACAATGAATAGAGAACAATTTTGATAGTATTTTGGCAACAATTCTCCAACATAACTCTCTTTATAAATGAGAACAAATGGCCTTATATAGAGGCTCAAAATTACAACGAGTGGCCAAGATTAAGAGGCAAAATCAAGGGGCAAGATTAAACCTTACAAACCCTAATTAGGGTTACCATCTTTCAACCAATTACATGAGGGCACCAACTTTGTGGGCCAATGAAAAAATTATAATAATCTGTCAACCAATGAGAACATAGGACACTCGGCATGATTTGATTGCATGCACATGAAATTGCCACCTCATCAACCTTGTCTTATAAAGTTCATTAATCCTTGAGATGAGATGAAGCCTTGGATGCTTGAGCTTGTCCTTAGAAATTTTCTCACCACCACTTGAACTTGCTTGTACTTGATGTCTTGACCTTAAAAGATTAAGGTCTTCGTGCACTTGGGGTAATCTTGCCTTGACCTTGGTGGCTTGCCTGGATGTGAACCTTGTGCAATTTAAGAGTCTTGCTCTTAGCCACCGCCTTGAAATCAAACTTGACCTCCCTCAACCTTTCAATCACTTTCCTCCTTACTTCAATACTTTGCCATTTTTAACCTTCCTATTTGGATTTGATCTGCATGCATGCATCTTTGTTTCAATAACCTTGGGTTTTGGGGCACCTGTCCTCACCATATCTCCTTGATTGTTCCACAATCCACCCATCACTGAGTTCATCAATTGCTTTCATCAATGCTTTCCTCCTTGGTTAACCCTTGACTGCCTTCAACTGTTCGAATTACCATAACCTTGCCCTTTTGGCATAAGTACTTGCCTCAACCATAGTGGTGCAGTGCATCTCCCCAAGATTAGATTTGGTTCGACTGGAAAAGCAACACTAGTAGTCTTGCACCCGAATTGAAGAAGTAGGACCCCATGTAGATTTGCCCCCGATTTTGTACTATTTAAGTTGCAACTCTAAATTCATGCTAGTGATCCTAATCCAATCAATTTTCCTTAACCACTCTCAATCTCTTCAATAAAATAAAACATCCAAGGATCAAACTGTGTACCTTTAGTAGAGCCCGGAATCCGACTGAGAAGCACGATGAGGTCGCTGCACTCTGATTTGCAATCTGACTTTGTGAGCCTTGATGACTTGATGTAACCAATTCTGTCATATCATGTCTATTGCTGGGGTAGATTGAACACTTCCTTGCATAAATCCATATTGATTGATCTTCTTTGCCACAGGTGACTGGCTATCCCTCAACCTCTCTCTTAATTGAATCATATCAAAGGTACCAATGTTGGTGTCTCCAACGTATTTTAATTTTGAGCGGAAGTTGGAATTGGGTATCATGACTTCCTTGTCTCCTATTTCAGCATTAATTCCTTTGGGTCGCTTGCTTGCATTAACATCAGCCATCCTAAACACTTATCACTCCCTGCCTTTTCTACAATGCTGGTGAAACTACACTTATCACTCCAATCTTCGCCTAGGGGTGGAATACTACACTTATCACTCCCCGCCGTTACCTTAAGATGGGCTACACTTATCACTCCAAATCTTCCTCCTAAGATGAAATGCAATGCAAGAACTTGAGGGAAAAAAGCCAATCAAGACAATTGAGTAATCAACTTAATATCCAAACACCTAACTCTACTCTTGAAATTAGTTTTCAACACCTAAACTAGCACCAATGAAATGAAAGCAATTAAAGAGAGAGGAAAAGATAGGCCACTCACCAACAAGGGCTAGGAATCCTTTGTCTATGCAATTAGCTGGGCTTGATCTTCAAAATCTTCTATCTCCACAAGAAAATCTCCCCTTCTCCAATTCACTCTCAAAATCTGATTGCTATGAATCTTCTACCAATAAATTCTTCTATTACAAATCTGATTTGCCTCAACTCAAGCTTCTTCTCTTCATCAAACTCTCCAATTTTTGAATTTGCTTTTCGGATCTGCTTTTTCGGACTGCTTTTTTAGACTGCTTTTTTGCTCTGCTTTTTCGGACTACTTTTTCGCTCTGCTTTTTTGGACTATTTTTTCGTTCTGCTTTTTCGGACTGCTTTTTCACTCTACTTTTTTGGACTGCTTTTTCGCTCTGCTTTTTCGGACTGCTTTTTCAATCTGCTTTTTCAGACTACTTTTTGCTGAAAAGAGAAAAGGAGAGAAGTGAATGAGATGGTGAAATGAAGTGGGGGAGAGCTCCCCTTATATACCAAATTTTGCCTCCAAAAAAGCAAGGCCGACTTTGTAGGAGGAGGGAAAAACAAAAAAATAAAATTGCCAAATTAAACATGAATTAAATGAAATAAATTGCCTAGCCCTAGGGGATTTTATTTTAATTTAAAATTGGGTCAACCTAGTGCAAAATTATCGATTTAAATTAGCCAAATCCGAAATTATCATAGGCCCTAAAATTGAAATTTTGAAAAAAGGTCATTTAGGCCTCCAATATAGCTTTAAACCCTCCCCATTGTGGACCCAATAACTTGCCTTGAATTTCACACCTCCTAGGCCTTAAAATACATTGAATTTAACACACAAAGGGGCCCAATTTAAATTTCTAAATTACAAACACTTAGCCCAAAAAATATGATTTTAATGCATTTAATCATGACAACCAAAATTAATTTTTTATTATTTTGCAACCCAAAAATCATTTTGCAATTTAATTTTCATTTGGTAATTTTATCCTTTTTTATTTTTGCAATTTATTATCTCTAATTGGCAACTTTAAATTTATTCTTTAATTTCCATTTTTCTCCACCAAAAAAATTTACAAGATTTTCCCAAAAATATCCAATTTCACAATTAAATTTTGAAAATCTCGAGTTCTTCAATTTCATCAATTTTCAAAATTCATCTTAGTCTGAAAATTTTGCAAATTTGCCCTGCCAGATATTTTTCTAACAATCAAAATAAAATATTCCTATTGAATTTCGTTTGGCCTAAAGACAAAGTCAACTATTTAGGAAAATCAATGTTTCACACAAGGTGAAAACAAGCTATACCCTCCCAAGCACTTCAAAAATATCCCAGGTGTAAAATTTTCATTTCAAAACCTCTGGATCACCCAAAAATTCGCTAAGGCACCCAAATACCCAGATCTAGAAAAATTGTCAAGGCTTGCTCAAAAAAAATGGGGGTCCCCAAATTCTTTGGGGCGATGGTGTGAAAACCTCACAACATCTAGCATCAACCCAAAGAAATGTTCCTGAACATTTCAAGAATAAAGTAACTTAGAACAAAGAAGCTCAGGATGACCCACCCGAAAATCCATTTAAGGACAAGCACTCAACAAGGGAAAGAAATTTCAAGTTGAACCTAAGCACCCTGACCATAAGTTACTCATGTGTGTGCAAATGATTCATTCCCCGCTCGACAAGAACTTGATAATCTCTTAGATCCACTAAACTTAGTTATTATAATATCCTTACTTCAAAAGCATCCTGGATAGAGCCCCGCTGCCAGTCAGGCATCCATAGCCCCAACGAAGTTATTGCTGTGGCACCATAATCACGGTTCTACCTTTAGTGATTATTTTTATAGCACCAGTAGAGATGATTGCACGCCCTCAGAGCCAATTTTCATCTTTTATTCTCATTTTGATACTGCTTTTCATTTTTTCACTTCTCATTTTTTCATTTTCTCATTTTTTTTTCATGATAATTCTTTCTTTTTTCAACCAATCTTTTGTTTGGCCTGCAAGCAATGAAGCCCGCGGAGGGTTTGGAAGACCACAGTGGCGCTGAAGCAGGTGTATGATTTTCACTAAGTCCATTTTCACTTCGAAACACCAAGAACTCAGAGCAATTAAGTGTGAGTAAAATGTTGTAACCATGTCAAAGGTAACTCAAGAGCCTCTATCGAGCCTGACCCGAATTTAGTACAAGTCCTACCATAGATCAACGACTAAGCACATCCTAAAATCTTCGAACCTCGTCAAATATATTCAATAAATGAACAAGACGGACTCTAGGTATTGACACCAAAAGTGTAAAAATCTACACACCTCGCCCACGAGTGATAACATGGACCCCCTTTGCACTGCAAAGCTCCAAAACCAAAAATTGCTCTTAGGACTAAGGGAAACTAAAAGATCCCAAGTCAACTGACTTGGTGCAAATTAACCACTGAGCTCCCTCAAAACTCCTAAGCTAAACGACTGAAAGGGAATCTATTCTAACCAACGGAAAGAAAAACTACTCTAACCCTTGGGCCAAGTGGTCCAAGACAAACTCTACTCTAAAGAACAGAAAGCAAACTAAACTACTCTCCTGAACCAAATGATCCAAGACAAACCTAGCTTAACTATGTACAAGACTCTAAAGGGACGACACTGACTAGACTGATATATACACTGGATCTAACATGGTTTCTCAGGATGTTCAAGAGTAACAAGGCATGGGTGGTAGTTCTCAATCTTGCAAACTCATCCTTGTACTCTGAAAAAAAATTTGTTACCTCAAACTCAAACTCAAGAAAATTATCATGAAAAATCAACAATTGAGGCAACTCATAGGGTCCATGATCAATCCATAAGCAAGTTGTTCTTCCAAAATTTCCATAATCAAAATAAAAACTTTCACAACTTTGAACATTAAGAGCAGGGAAAGAAACAACCTGGTGTGCTTTATGTGGTAACTCTTGTTCAAACCTCAATTGATTATCCACAGCTTCAGGAGGTTGCAACTGGTGATGAATCCTCCCTCTAACATCTACATCGAACTCATTGGCAGTCAAGGTAGGATCAATCATGAAATCAAGCTCATGAAATATCATCTTTGGGGGCTTGTCCTTGTGAAACATGAACCATGCATCCTTGTAAATCTCCTCAAGTGTATCCTCAAAAATCAAGGATTCCTTGATATTCTCCCCATCAAACACCTCTCCAAGTTGCTCGAACACAATATCCAACTATAGCATCAACCCAAACTATTCTTTGTTTTCCTTTTTCATGGGAGTGACTTGATCACCACTTAACAATCCTTGCATATCCCCACCATTAGGATCTTCATCATCTACCATGTAATTTCCATTTGAACTCTCTTTAGGAACATCTTGCAACTCTTTATATAGATTCTCACCAAACATAGCACCCTCAAGACTGATAGGAGAACCATCGTACAACTTTGTGAGTTGCCCATCAACTTCCATTTCAAGTGGTAAAATTTCCGGAGGTCGAAGTTGATGGTGAATCATGCCACTTGCAACAACTTCATCACCTTGAAAGGTTATGGGCAATGACTCCTTTTGTATTTTTTCCATAAGATCCCTAAGCATCCACCCAAAGAATATGGTGGTAATGATTTCTTGGAATGCTCTATCCAACTTTTCCTCATATCTTGATTCACTTGTAGTAATTTGCAATTCCTTGTTTAACTCGTCCACTTGATTGCTTCTTTCATGAAGGGTGCTAGAGATTTCTTCTAACTCATTCTCAAGAATTCGACTTTGTAGCATGAGGGAAAGTTCACCAAGGACCACCTCTTCAAACTTGTTATGATCTTCTAGTTCCTCAAAGTCTGAATCTCTGTCTGACATGCTTCCTCTTCTTTGGATGAATTCAATTGCTTCCTTAATTTCTTTGTCAACTTCTTCCTCTTGAGGAGTAAAGTGTGAAGGCTCCTCCACTTGGTTATCTTGAACATTAGAATCAACCATATCATCCTGATGTATCTCACCCTCTTCATTTTTTGGTGTCCAACTTAAAAGCTGAAAGAAATCCTTACCACCTCCCACTGATATTTCCTCATACCAACCCAATTGAAACTTGACCAAGTCAATAGTGTCTTGACAAGATGGGCAAGTAGATTCTGAATGTGAGAGACTATGTACACTGCACCAAGAACTTCTTCCATATATGTTTTTCAGTTCCCTATTGATATCTTCTTTGAAATCAAGAAAATCTTCCTCTGAATTGACAAGGACTGCAGGCTCATGTATTTGTGAAAAAGAAAATTTTCCTCTTAATGCCAAGTCCACTCTCAAGAGAAACACCAAACAATCCATCTCCTCATGATCTATAGTACCATGTATCCTACACTTTCCTGATGCTGCAAGTTTAGACAAATCCCATGGAGGTAACCTCTTGTTCAAATCAAACCAAATGGGAAGAACATCCACCTCTTTGTCCATTGAGAAACCTTTCTTTTTTTTTTTTTTGATTTTTTGAGATCTCACATCTCAAATATAACATGAAAGCTCATTGTTGTTGATAATCCATGAATGAACACCTATTTAGCCCTCCCTCTAGCACCAAATAATGTTGATGTGAGTTTTGTACCACTACATAACATATAGCAATTGAAATACTTGATACAGCGTACCAAACACTCAACCCTCTCTTGAAAAGTATATAAGAATACTCCAAGGTTCCTTACACCTGTGGATACTAACTCAGTTATAATGATGTGATTTGCTAGTAATAACTTCGGTGGGCTTACGTTGTTCACTTGGAAATATCTCAACTCTTACTATGATGATGATAAGACTTCTAGCTCTCGCAACCTTTTCAAATGATCTCTCAATTTATATCACTTTCAACTTTGCTCTTTTCAAACTCTCAAACTTCACTTCCCAACTTCTAACTCTCAACTTCAACTACTCAACTTCTACTACTGAACTACTGATTACTTCTACTATTACTCCTACTGAATGGAAAGATTGGCAAATGCACAAGGATCAACCTAATGAAGACTTGCCAGCGGGGCTACCTCCATTGGTGCGATGATTCTAAGGGAAACTCTTAAGATTTTCACACTAACACCTATCTTCCAACCCAACTTGAAGTACAAGTGGAAAGATGAAATGCAAGTAGAACTTGGGAGCAATTGACTAGATTACCACACAATGCTCCTTGGCAAGCCGCCAAGATGCTAGTGGCCTAGTATAAGATCCTCATCAAACATTCACCAACATCACCATTACAACTAATCATCTACTTCTATTCTTACTTTAACAACATGAAATGAAATCCTACTTTAATTTGAGAGATGAAAGGAACCATGCAAATACACCAAAATGATCATGTATATCCACCATGCAAGTCACAACAATGAATAAAGAACAATTTTGATAGTATTTTGGCAACAATTCTCCAACATAACTCTCTTTACAAATGAGAACAAATGGCCTTATATAGAGGCTCAAAATTACAATGAGTGGCCAAGATTAAGAGGCAAAATCAAGGGCCAAGATTAAACCTTACAAACCCTAATTAGGGTTACCATCTTTCAACCAATTACATGAGGGCACCAACTTTGTGGGCCAATGAGAAAATTACAATAATCTGTCAACCAATGAGAACATAGGACACTTGGCATGATTTGATTGCATGCACATGAAATTGCCACCTCATCAACCTTGTCTTATAAAGTTCATTAATCCTTGAGATGAGATGAAGCCTTGGATGCTTGAGCTTGTCCTTAGAAATTTTCTCACCACCACTTGAATTTGCTTGTACTTGATGTCTTGACCTTAAAAGATTAAGGTCTTCATGCACTTGGGGTAATCTTACCTTGACCTTGGTGGCTTGCCTGGATGTGAACCTTGTGCAATTTAAGAGTCTTGCTCTTAGCCACCACCTTGAAATCAAACTTGACCTCCCTCAACCTTTCAATCACTTTCCTCCTTACTTCAATACTTTGCCATTTTTAACCTCCCTATTTGGATTTGATCTGCATGCATGCATCTTTGTTTCAATAACCTTGGGTTTTGGGGCACCTGTCCTCACCATATCTCCTTGATTGTTCCACAATCCACCCATCACTGAGTTCATCAATTGCTTTCATCAATGCTTTCCTCCTTGGTTAACCCTTGACTGCCTTGAACTATTCGAATTACCATAACCTTTCCCTTTTGGCATAAGTACTTGCCTCAACCATAGTGGTGCAGTGCATCTCCCCAAGATTAGATTTGGTTCGACTGGAAAAGCATCACTAGTAGTCTTGCACCCAAATTGAAGAAGTAGGACCCCATGTAGATTTGCCCCCGATTTTGTACTATTTAAGTTGCAACTCTAAATTCATGCTAGTGATCCTAATCCAATCAATTTTCCTTAACCATTCTCAATCTCTTCAATAAAATAAAACATCCAAGGATCAAACTGTGTACCTTTAGTAGAGCCCAGAATCTGACTGAGAAGCACGATGAGGTCGCTACACTCTGATTTGCAATCTGACTTTGTGAGCCTTGATGACTTGATGTAACCAATTCTGTCGTATCATGTCTGCTGTTGGGGTAGATTGAACACTTCCTTGCACAAATCCATATTGATTGATCTTCTTTGTCACAGGTGACTGGCTGTCCCTCAACCTCTCTCTTAATTGAATCATATCAAAGGTACCAATGTTGGTGTCTCCAACGTATTTCAATTTTGAGCGGAAGTTGGAATTGGGTATCATGACTTCCTTGTCTCCTATTTCAGCATTAATTCTTTTGGGTCGCTTGCTTGCATTAACATCAGCCATCCTAAACACTTATCACTCCCCACCTTTTCTACAATGCTGGTGAAACTACACTTATCACTCCAATCTTCACCTAGGGGTGGAATACTACACTTATCACTCCCCGCCATTACATTAAGATGGGCTACACTTATCACTCCAAATCTTCCTCCTAAGATGAAATGCAATGCAAGAACTTGAGGGAAAAAAGTCAATCAAGACAATCAAGTAATCAACTTAATATCCAAACACCTAACTCTACTCTTGAAATTAGTTTTCAACACCTAAACTAGCACCAATGAAATGAAAGCAATTAAAGAAAGAGGAAAAGATAGGCCACTCACCAACAAGGGCTAGGAATCCTTTGTCTATGCAATTAGCTGGGCTTGATCTTCAAAATCTTCTGTCTCCACAAGAAAATCTCCCCTTCTCTAATTCACTCTCAAAATCTGATTGCTATGAATCTTCTATCAATAAATTCTTCTATTACAAATCTGATTTGCCCCAACTCAAGCTTCTTTTCTTCATCAAACTCTCCAATTTTTGAATTTTCTTTTCGGATCTGCTTTTTCGGACTGCTTTTTCGCTCTGCTTTTTTGGACTGCTTTTTCGGACTGCTTTTTCGCTCTACTTTTTCGGACTGCTTTTTTGCTCTGCTTTTTCAGACTGCTTTTTCGCTCTTCTTTTTCGGACTGCTTTTTCGCTCTGCTTTTTCGGACTACTTTTTCGGACTTCTTTTTCGCTCTGCTTTTTCGGACTACTTTTTGCTGCCAAGAGAAAAGGAGAGAAGTGAATGAGATGGTGAAATGAAGTGGGGGAGAGCTCCCCTTATATACCAAATTTTGCCCAAGGCCGACTTTGTAGGAGGAGGGAAAAACAAAAAAATAAAATTGCCAAATTAAACATGAATTAAATGAAATAAATTGCCCAGCCCTAGGGGATTTTATTTTAATTTAAAATTGGGTCAACCTAGTGCAAAATTATTGGTTTAAATTAGCCAAATCCGAAATTATCATAGGCCCTAAAATTGAAATTTTGAAAAAAGGTCATTTAGGCCTCCAATATAGCTTTAAACCCTCCCCATTGTGGACCCAATAACTTGCCTTGAATTTCACACCTCCCAGGCCTTAAAATACATTGAATTTAACACACAAAGGGGCCCAGTTTAAATTTCTAAATTACAAACACTTAGCCCAAAAAATATGATTTTAATGCATTTAATCATGACAACCAAAATTAATTTTTTATTATTTTGCAACCCAAAAATCATTTTGCAATTTAATTTCCATTTGGCAATTTTATCCTTTTTTATTTTTGCAATTTATTATCTCTAATTGGCAACTTTAAATTTATTCTTTAATTTCCATTTTTCTCCACCAAAAAAATTTACAAGATTTTCCCAAAAAATTCAATTTCACAATTAAATTTTGAAAATCTCGAGTTCTTCAATTTCTTCAATTTTCAAAATTCATCTTAGTCTGAAAATTTTGCAAATTTGCCCTGCCAGATATTAAAATAAAATTTTCTCATCGGATTTCATTTGGCTTGGAGACAAAATCGACTATTTAAGAAAATCAATGTTTCGCACAAGGTGAAAACAAGCAATACCCCCCCAGACACTTTAAAAACATCCAAGGTGTAAAATTCTCATTCCAAAACCTCTAGATTGCCCAAAATTCGCTAAGGCACCTAAACTCTCGGATCTAGAAAAAATTGCCAAGGCTTGCTCAAAAAAAAATTGGGGGTCCCCAAATATTTTAGGGCGATGGTGTGAAATCCTCACAACAGAATCTAAATGGATTTCACCAATAAATCATATTCAAGCCATGCTGATGAATTTCGTTCCTCTGCCTCTAAACAAAAAAATATGAACAATTTTCAGCAATTGGATGCACTAAAAACTATAGCAATGTTCTTTTCTTTGTAATTTTTTTGCTTGACTAAGTGGTTTGATGCTTTTCTACAGGGTTTAGAGAAGTATCTGATGACTAAATTATTCAATCATGCTATTGCGTCAGTCCCCGAGGATGCAAAGCATGACCAAGAACTTTAAAAAAATTAGCCTGGTACAACAGTTCATCCGGCCAGAGCACTTGGATATACTCCCAAACTTTCAAAATGAAACATCCTGGATGGTATATGTTATGTCTTTAAGAAATTGTAAGAATGGAACTTGTTTCATTTTGAAGTTTGTTTATTCGGGCGATTTGTGTTATATTGAAAATAGTACCATAATTTTATCATCTTTTGCAAAAAAATATGTTTTAAATTAGTTGTTCATAGTTTGTGCAGTTTGTCATGGATTATTGCTTCTATATCCTTCATTCAGGATTTCAGTATTTCCTTTTGTCATGGCACTGCATACATTACTTTATACTATTTAATTTTAATCATTTAGCCTTTCTCCTAGGAGCGATAAATAGTGCAGTCTCACTTTGGATTTGATCAATCATAGTTGAACTTCTTTTTGCATAATTACCTTTCTTTAATATGTATGGTAATTTTGAGTCTTCACACTTCACTCGTGCACAACCATACAACTACGTATAGAATGTAGTTATATGAGAATATTAATTTTAATCCTAGAATATTTCTCATGTTTAACTCTCGATTCAATTAATAAGAAAATAGTGCGCCTTTTCTGACTGTAGCTTTGATCAATCATAGCTGTAAGTTTTTCTTGCAGAATTACCTTTGTTTACTATGCATGGTAGTTTTGAGTCTCCACACTTCACTTGTGCACAATAATTATGCAATAATGTACAAGGTGCGAATATAAGAAACAGAATGAGAGCTTGGCTATTTTTCAAGGCAGAGCGATTCTGGTAGACAGAACCATTAAGCTATATATGTAACATCATTTATTTCATGTGGAAGTGTATAGGAGTGAGCAATGAAAACTGTAAACTGTTGAATATGTAGGAATATGATCAAAACAATATATCTTGATGGATCAAGATATATTGAGACAAGTTGATTTTGATGGATCAACAACATGTGTTTTTTTCAAAAGAAGAGAAGTCACTACTTACTGGGTCATCAAGATCAAATCTTCCTCAAATAGCAGCTGCTTGTGCCCCTCACGCTTCTGCTCTTCCAATTCCTACAAGCTTGAGTGGTTTTGTAGCTACTTCTAGCATTCATGCAGGTCTGAAAGCACAAGTCATATGACAGAACTTTCACAAATTAAAACCAATAAATGTTCAGTGGTTGTTCCACCCATTAGCTCACAAGGACAATTTCCAATGTGTAGAATGGGAATTGTATCCTCTTTAGCTACAGACTTGCCATCCATTAACCCAGTGTCTATAGCTTCTCCAAGCTCATCCATAGAATCTATTTCTTGAGAAAAGTTGACACTTAATCCTCATGCAAAGGTAAAAGATAAGTTGATATTCATATTTTTCTGTTAAATGCACCTAATTTTCTGTTTAATCTCCATTGA
Organism: Chamaecyparis obtusa; assembly: GCA_027943335.1. Lineage (NCBI taxonomy): Eukaryota > Viridiplantae > Streptophyta > Pinopsida > Cupressales > Cupressaceae > Chamaecyparis > Chamaecyparis obtusa. The sequence goes on from BSBK01007951.1 coordinate 54,632, forward strand.
AATAATAATGTATTTTGTTTTCTTTTAATTTTAATATAAGATTATATTTATAATATGGTGCAGGAATTCAAACTCAATCCAAATGCAAAGAGTTTCACTTCACTCTATACTGGCATACGAGCGTCATCTCCTCCAGCCCAAGGTCCTTTACATATGTCAAGTGGTGTTCCTCCAGTTTTACATATGCAATCTGTACCTATGATATTAGGAGAAAGTTCCTTGACACAGCAACCAAATCAATCTGCAAATATTGGCCCTTACAATAATTCCTTGATTTCTTTAGGAGTCACACCAAGTACCTATCTACAACCTGCAGCTATTTTTTCACCCAGTATATCAGGCACTAATATATTGTCAAGTTTTCTTGCACAATCTGCTATCAAAATTTCTGTAGGACAATAGGCAAGCATTCAGTTTCATTTTGCTCCATGTAAATTTTTTTTCTTCTCAGATGTTTTGCAAATTATATTATGATATCTGGTCCTTGAAAACACCATCATAATTTTCTTTGTTTAATTGAAAAAGTATTTGGTTGTTTATATTAAGAGGAAAAGTATCTTCACGTACAATACATTTTGATTTTTTTTTCTGAAAAATAATCTTTCAGGTCAGCATTTAATAATCACAATTGTTACGATAATCATTCATCATATAGGGTATTTCAAGTAATAAAATTTTATCAAGGCAATTATCTCACTGAAATGCTTTTTTCATATGTTGTTAAATGTTTCAGAGTTCCCAAAAGGCTCAAGAATATGGAACTTCATAGCTAAGTCAAGACATATTATTAACAATAACATATTTTGGAATATCAAAGAAGGAAAGGAAGCAAGATTCTGGGAAGACTCTTGGGGTGGGCATCCAACCATCAATTCATAGTTAGGCCCCAATCAGATCAGTCATATTTGCACTTCATCCTGGGGACCATATCTCAGTGACTATATCATTCTTTCGTCCTTTACTGCTATAGATGGTTCTTGGGAGTGGAAAGACTTCTCATCACTTCAATTGGATGCAAGAGAGGTAGATAAGCTCAAAACATTGATCAAAGATAGGCCCTTTCTTCTCAAACAAGGAAAAGATGAAATCATTTGGAATGGGGCAAAATCAGGATCCTACAGTGTCAAAGAGAGTTACAATCTTATAGCCAAATCATCCACATCTAAAATAAAAGAGATCCCAGCACAATTATGTTGGAACAAGGTTGGAGTCCCAAAAGCCAGGTTATTTATGTGGGTAGCATCCCAGGGTAGAATTTTAACTACAAATAAATTTATCAAGATGGGATATTAGGGTCCATCCAGATGCATTATGTGTTCTAAGAATGAAAAGGACGTAAATCATCTATTATTATCATGTCCCTTTGCTAAAGATTGTTGGTACTAGCTTTATTCAAGATTAGGATGGTCATCAACCCCCCCAAATAATTTACTCCAGCTTTTGATATCATGGCCATGAATCATGGGAGGAAGTTTATTCAATAATCTATGGATAATCTCTCCATCAATTCTGAATTGGGAGATTTGGAAAGAAAGGAATAGAAGATTATTCCAAGATAAATTTTTGAAATTTGAAACTATAATTAACAAATTGGAGGCAGCCATAGTTGAGGTAATGACTTCCTGGATCCAAACTCAATCAGCACAACACAAATTCTTTACCAATTGGGATGATCAGATGACAAAATATTGGTTTGGGTTAAAAACTCCAATCACCATAGGTAGAGGATATAGAAGAAATCAAGAACTAAGGAAGGCATGTGTCTGGAAACCCCCTCCAATTGGATGGTACAAATTAAATTTTGATGGAGCTTCTAAAGGTAACCCAGGCCCTAGCGGGATGCATCATACGCTCTACAACTGGGAAGCAGGGATCTCAAAGCTTGAAATTGAGAGAGACTCGTTGATTACCATCAATGCAATCAAAGTTAGATCAACCCCAAATTGGCATCTTATGGCAGTTTTAGAGGTAATCTTACAATTAATGGATAATTTTGAATCGAAAACCATTAACCATACTTTCAGAGAAGGAAACACTGAAGCGGATGAGCTGGCTGACTTGGCAGCTAGAGGAACAAATTTGAAAATTCTATCCGACATCAGCGGAGTTTCAGGGGAGCTCATTGAATCTAACCACTAAATCAAAATGGTCAAATCAGGTCCTGATATATTTTTGCCTCAGAAGTTGATAGAACGGCTCCTTGTGGTGATAAGATGGGCATCTTCTCTCATAGTGCTTAGCATGTGTAGGAGTTTAGAACATTAAATGAGGAGTAGGATTAGGACAAGAGGAGCAGATATCTATTGTCCATCGAAGAGTGTCGGCGTTCGGACATGAGTTATCTTCTAGCGTCGAAAACCTTGGTTGTTTTTGATCGTTCACCTTTGCGTAGTTAAATCTCTGACACCAGCATTTCCTATGTGCGATGTTGCGATTATGTGGGGCCCAACTCTTTATCATGTTAGTCATCGCTAGGTCGGGGAATGAAGAAAGTCTATCCAACGATTGTGAGTTTTCCTTTGTTGCTGAATCTCAATGGTGGGACCTGGTTTTCGGATGAGTCAGAGGGTCTTGACATGTCAAAGCATTAATGGTGGTCACTAAAGTGCAAGGGATTTGTCAGAGCTATGCAAAATCACGCCGGCTGTTGATTCTTCTTTACGGTGTAGGTTTTCAAACTATGGGTCCAAGGTGACACATATGCACAAATGGCGCTCCCCTATTGGCCGAAGAAAATAAAGAGGTGGAGTGTTGTCAGTGGGGCTTGTGTTAGAGATTTTGATCGACGGTTGGCATGTGATTGCATGGAATATTCTCATCCCATGCGATCATGCGCTCACCATCCGATAAGGAAAATATGAGGTGGAGCGTTGTAGCGAGGCTTGTGTTAGAGATTTTGATCGATGGTTGGTGTGTGATCACATGGAATATTCTCACCCCATGCGATCATACACCCACCATCCGATTAGATGCTGATGGTTTGTCTGCAGTGGGACCGCGTGATGATTCATCGCTGAGGTGTCAGGTTGTGATTGGCTGAGCTAGAAAGGGAATGTTGACACATTAGTGGGCCCATACTTTTTAGTTGGGTCACAGCGTGGATGATTTGATAGTGGGTGCATGTTCTAGTAAAGTCTTGAAGGTCTATGCAAAGATGCGATGACCGTTAATCTTCCTGATGCGGGCCCAGTCAAAGTTTTCGCCAGTTCGCAAATAAAGTGGGCCGTAAGGTTTGTGGTGTGTGCTGGAGGCTTGTCGCATGTTCACATGAGCCAGTTTTGTGTTATGCGATCATGTGACAAGCCCTTTGTGGTAACTTTATGCGGCGGCGGTTAATGGTGGTAAAGGGCTATAGTGTGTCGCATGTTCACATAGCCCTTTTCTTGGCTATGCAATCATGCGACAACTGTTGAAAGATGCTATTGCGGAATTAAAGGTGGGTCCGTGTGTCGGGTCTTGCCGACGTGTCCCTTTCTGATTGACCAGCAAGCGCTGAGATGGATATGCATCGTAGGTAATGGTGGTGAAGGTTTATGGCGTGTCACATGTTCGCATAAGCCATTTTCAAACTATGTGATCATGCAACAACCATTAAGGGAATGTCGGCGTTGCGGAGTTAAAGTTGCCAAGCCTACGAAACATGATGATCTAACGGTGGTGATATAAAGTAGATCTCAGTTTAGATGTTGATCGTTGATAGACTGTTGGCGCCCTAATGATGACTGTTGCATTTCAAGTTCAAATTTGCAGAGGATTTTCGCGACAAGAAGTACCAAAATTGATGGCTTTAGCAGTGGTTTTCAACTAGTTTGGTGGCTTAGTTATTGCCAACTAATCCGAGGGGCTCAGTGACCGTTTGTAGTGATGTTTTGTACCTGGTGGAGTAGGTTTTTGAGCTCGAGAATATTTTTGTAGGCGGTGATTTGTACTGGTTTTCATGGCTATCACAGTGTTCTGTACTGAAGAAATTAGAAGTATCGGTATCAGTCGATTACTATTGTTGAAAGTTGAAATGATTTCATTCTGAACATTAGGCCCTGCAACAGTGGGCTTGAACTGATGATAGATACTTTGTTAATTTATGTTTATATTTATACATATATAAATCCCGGCTTCGGCCCTTCACCGATAAAAAAAAAGAAATGTTTCAGACAAACCTTTTTTGTTGACTTCTAATTTTATTATGAACAATCATATTCACTTTCAGTGAATATAAACAAATACTTATGTATTTCAGAGAGAGCTTCTTTAAACTATGCTTGAGCAAGTCATCCATATACTCGAGAGAGAAATTGTATTAAAGATCATGGGCCAAATTCTATGCCAATTTTATTTTTTACTTTTTTTTTCAAAGTTTAGAGAATAGGCATTTTATTAAACAGTTTGCATACTGGCTGGTATGATTAAATGTGATAAACATCATCATAGATTCCTTCCGCAATATCTAGTTTGATAATGACTTCATTACACACCATTTCACTAAAAAATATGGCTACTAGGAAATTCTATGTTTTATTTTGTATTGCTATTATAAAGATATACCCAGGGATTTCATACAGTAGATTTATCACATTGAATCACTATTGTAATGAGTATAACAGAACTGAAAATCATTATAAATTCTAAACTAAAGGTCTTTGAGGAAGAGGCCAGCTGGAAGCTCCTTATTAACAATTTCTATTACATATATGTTGTTGTAGATGCATTAAGAGCTCTGATTTTCCTTCCCGAATGTCTGAAATATATAAATTGATTGCCTTTTGTTGTTGTACAGCTTACTTGCTAGTGCCACATAGGATGCAATGGGAGCTTATTAAGCAGCGGAAATGATGTGGCTAGCTCAAAAAGTAACTTTTTAGTAATGATGTCTTTACTAAGGCTAAAAATATTACCAAGTGGTATGGTAGAAATAATAGAGTCCTAATAGGTTGAGGACTGCTTGATAATCTACCTTTTCACTTCCAAACCACCAAAAAGTGCTGCACTACTTTGTAGTTTTCTTTTATATGGAATAGCTGGAGTAAAAGAATCCTAATTGCAATAGGAATTCTCAATAAAGTTTCTTTTTCAACTTGCGTTGTCTTTTTTACTTAAAACCCAACAAGAGTTTGCTAGCGATTGGGTTTTGGATTGTCCAAACTGCTTTAGCAGTTTAAAAACCTCTTTCAAAGATCACATGTAGCACTCATACTTATTGAAGTTCATCTTTTGGGAAATATAAGAATGTCTACCTAGGAGCTACTAATGTTATTTATAAACCTTTAAATACCAAAACTTCCTTTTGCTATGTATACTTTAGCTCAGTGCATTGTTTATTTGCATGTAGTTCTTTGGAATGAGGGATAGTGCAAAAGTCTAATCCTTTTAGGATTGCTTATGATGCCATCCCTGTATGTAAGATAAAGGATATTTCATTTCTAAGAAATTAGGATTCCTTCAAATAGTTATTATTTATCTAAATGTGTTGCACTACTTTTGTGACTGAATAAATTGAATGATTGAAAATGGTAATGGTTTGATAATTATGTGCATTTCACAAATTAATTTATTCAATTTACTAAATGCAGGTTGGACAGTCCGTCAATGTACACCAACTCATTGTGTATAATTCACAGGCACTTCCAATGCACTCTGCATCATCTTATATCCACCAAAATGGGAAATTGGTATAACCTCTTGTATTCAAATGTGTTAGTTATGTTTTATCCATTAAAATTCTCTCAAATTTCTTTTGGCGCTTGCTTATCAAATCCAATGGAAATTTGGTGTTGGATAATAGATTTATTTACTTGGAAGGCTCTAACTTGTCTTTCATATGACAATATCCACAATAGATGATGTTTGGTCAACATGGACAAATTATTTATCTAATCTCCTTTATTCATGAAATTGCATGGAGGTTGCCACTCTATTTTTTTGCCCCTTAGATCAAGAAATTTACATTTTATTTCATGTATAGAATGTGCTTCTCACTATGATGGAACCTGCGATTCTTCCTCTTTACATGACAATCACAAACTTTTCCTCATAACAGTCTTTGACATAATTTATTTTGATTGATTCTCATAACCATTTACTATCATAACCCATGAACTATAGATGGAAAAACTTGAAATCATGTTTAATGAAAAGTACTAGTATACATGGTATGATTATTCTTTAAAGGGTACTAGCTCAATGGAAGAGCACCTACTTTGCAAGTAGGAGGATGGTGGTTCAATTCCATCGTGCTTTAATATGACTAAATAAATGACTAAATAAATGACTAAATAAATGACCAAATCAATGACCAAATCAATGACCAAATAAATGACCAAATAAACAACCAAATCAATGACCAAATCAATGACCAAATAAATGACCAAATCAATGACCAAATCAATGACCAAATAAATGACTAAATAAATGACCAAATCAATGACTAAAATAGTTTAGTCATAAATTTGGTTGTGAGATAAATGACCGGTAATAAACTACTACCGGTCACGTGACCAAAATTAGTCATTTATCTACAATTTTTAGTAGTTTATTTAGTCATATATTGTTGTTTTTGTACTAGTGCTAATAGCAATAGTAGAAATCACATAGAAAAACCAACTGTTATGAAAAAAGGTAACATTGAAGTTAACAAGGGTTAACTCGTGTCTACAATTAAGGTTCTTGGGAAAGACACCACTTTCCATCATCATTTTCCTCTATTTTTTAGAAATGTGTCTAATCATCATAGCTTTTCAAGATCCACCCAATCCACCCTCTTGCTTTGGGATCTTTTGAAGGCCAACTTGGCTTTCATATCGACGGTCAGATTTTCATAATCGTGCCAAATCATGATGTCCCTGGATTTAACTGCAAAATTGGCCAACTCATCCACAGTACCATTTGCTTCCTGATAGGCATGAGATATAATGACTTGATTAAATGAATTAACTATGACCCTAGCCTCTTCAATGATATCCTTAATTGTCCATGATGGTTTCATCTTGTCACTAATACATTTTAAAATATTTAGTGAGTCACCCTCGATCCACACCTTTTGAGCCATGTGTTTCTTGACAAGTTTGAGCGTCTGAAGAAGGGCCATAGCCTCCGCCACGTGGTTGTTTTTCACCCCAATAGGTAAAGCAACCATAGCCAGACAATTATCCATATCATCACGGATGAGGCCCCCATAGCCAGCTGGGCCCGGGTTGTCCTTGGCGGCACCGTCGAAATTAATTTTTATTCATCTAGGAAGAGGAGAAAGCCAGATGACGTTCTCCCTAGGATGAGGGTTGTGATTAGCTATCACCACACCCATATCAGCAGCATTGAAATCCAACATTCTACCAGATGACATCTTGAAGTTTTCCTTAATACGTCTCTTTATCTTCTTGGCAATCACCTTTGGTGGAAGATCAATGTTCCTGAAGACTCTATCATTGTGTTCTCTCGATAATCTCCACATCACATGGGGGGGAATAATATTCCATGGATGTTGATCAATGGGGGAATCAATTTTTCTCCACTGATTACAAAAGCTTTCCATGTTATTGGGAAAAAACCACTTAATCTCACAGCATTGTAATAGCTCATTCCAAACCTCCCAGGCATAACTACAGTCAATGGCCAGATGAAAAACCATTTCCTTAGCATTTTTACATATGAAGCATCTATTACTCAACATCATTCCCCGTTTCTGGAGATTGTCAATTGTAAGGATTTTATTCTGCAAAACCAACCAAAAAAAGATATTAATTTTAGGAATTAGAGACTTGTCCCACACCTGAGCCCAAAAAGGGAGAGGATTCGGTTGCTTTAATAAAAGTTCAGAAAAAGAAGTGACTGTGAAGATTCTAGAAGGAAGGACTCCCCAAAGGAGCGTGTCTTCTCTAGAAATCTTAACCTTCCAGATCACAAGATCTAGCATAAGAGGTTTTAACATCTCATAAGAAAGGGAGAGATCGATCCATGAGTCATTCCTCCAGTAGTCCTTGACCATAGGTCCATATCTTTGAATACACTAATTGATGACGGGTTGAAAAGCTGCAACAAAATTTAGGGGATAATCTTTTATCCAACAGTCTTCCCAAAAGACAATTTTTCTACCATTTCCTAAAAACTACTTTGCCCCTTTGAAAGCCGCTTCCTTAGCATTCTGAATACTATTCCAGATAAAAGATCCTTGTATTTTCAGGTCATTTTTCCAAAATTCTAAAATATGGGAAAAAGAGAAGAGGTATTTTTTTTGGATGATGTCATTCCATTCTCTTTTGACTCCAAAAATTCTCCAAATTTGTTTTTCTAGCAGGGCCAAGTTAGTGGCTTTAAGATGGAGGATAACTAGCCTACCCCCCCCAACCCCCACCACTTTTTAGGAGTGCAGACCCTGTCCCAAGAAACTAAGGCTAATCTCTTTTTTTCCTCCACTCCCGACCACAAAAAATTTCTCGGGATTTTTTCAATGATATCAGCATATTTCCCAGGAATCTTGAAAAGGCTGAGAGCATAGACATGGAGGCTTTGCAATTAAGACACCTTAAAGAGCTGAAGTTTACCATCTTGACTCAAGATGACTCCTTTCCAACCAGCCAGCTTCCTGTTAAATCTATCAACAATACCACCCCAGAAAGAGTCCAGAGGTTTAAGACCAAGAGGGAGACCCAGATAGGTAGCAGGAAGAGACTCAATTCTGTAGCCTATAATTCTAGCAATTATGTGCTCCCTTTGCTTAGGAGTATTTATAAAATATAAAGAGCTCTTATCCTAGTTAATATTTTGACCCAAGCCAAGGGAGTAGGTAGTAAGAGCCATTTTGATAGTCTTAGCATCCTGGATAGAAGAAAAACCCATAATGATAGTGTCATCCACAAATTGTTCATGCGAGCAAGGACTGGAGGTCGAGGAAGGGGAAAGGCCTTTAAAAGACCCATTAGAAGCTATCTTCTGAAAAAGGCACCCCAGGCATTTGGCCAAAATTGAGAAGAGAATAGGAGAGAGAGGATCTCCTTTCCTTAAACCCCTGGAAGGTTTGAAAAACCTAGTAGGAAATCCATTGATCAAAATGGCTGCAGTAGAAGTACTAATAAGTTGATAAATCAATTGAAAGAATTTGTCTCCAAATCCAAAGGATCTTAAAACTTTTACCAACAAATCCCAATCCACCCAATCATAGGCCTTTGAAAGATCCAACTTAACAAGGAAACCAGAATTAAGAGAGACCTGGGTAGAGTGGCTGACCTCATGAACTTTCAAAAATGAATCAAGAATCTGCTTGCCAAGCACAAATCCACTTTGTTATGGGGAAATTATCTGAGGAAGAATAGCCAACAGATGAGAGGTCATAAATTTAGACAAAATTTTGTACACCGAGTTGAAAAGGTTGATAGGTTTAAAGGCTTCTTAGGGATCAGAGCAAGAAATCTCGCATTCATCTCTTTAAGCAGGGATTTAGAACCAAAGAATTCTTTGACAGCATTGCAAATGTCTCCTTCAAAAATATGCCAGAATTTTTGAAATAAAAACATAGGGAATCTATCCAGACCAAGGGATTTGTCACCTTCAAAAGAAAAGACCACCACCTTAATTTCTTCCTGAGAGGGAATAGCAACAAGAGCATGATTAGTAGAATCATTGATAATGGAAGGAATGTTGTCAAGAAGAGCATTCTGATTCTCCAAATCAAGATTAGGATCTTTTGAAAGTAAAGAAGAGAAAAAATTAATCATAGCCTCCGAAATATCTTTATCATTAGAAATTTCCCCTTCCTCTACTTTGAGTCTAGAAATTCTATTAGAAGCTTTGTGTATGGAAGGAAATAAATGGAAGAATATGGTATTCTTATCTCCAGCTTTGAGCCAAATAGACCTAGATCTTTGCCTCCAGTAACCTTCTTCCCTAGAAATAACATTATGGGTTTTAGCAAGGATGCTTTCCTCCTTGTCCCTCAGCTCCACCGTTAGTCCAGTTTGTTGTATAGTTTTCTGAATAATATCAAGATCTTTTTTAAGCTTACTTTTGGTTTTAAAGATATAACCAAAAATAGTTTTGCTCCATATCTTCACATGTTGTTTTACACTAAGAAGTTTCTTAGCCACTCTAAACATAGCAGTGCCTTGAATTTTAACCTTCTACCAGTCTTTGATATTCTGCTCCATCTCTGGATGGTCCACCCACATTTTTTCAAACCTGAAAGGTGGACGACCCTGCTTAGTAATTGGATCCGCATTGAAGCTAATAGGGAAATGGTTAGATCCAATCTTTGAAAGAGAAGATAGCATACACCCAAACTTATTTAACCAACAATTAGTGATCAAAGAACGATCTAATCTAACTTGAATGAGGTCTTTGCCAACCCTTCTATTAGACTAGGTAAAGTTAACACCCTGAAGCTCCATTTCAAGAAGAGCTTGTTTATTAATGAATTCCATAAGCTCAATTCTCCCATGCAAAAGATTTTGATTCCCAGCTCCACCAGACTTCTCATTTTATTTTAAAGGGAAGTTGAAGTCCCCAATGATCAGCCATGGAATATCCAAGAAATCTTTTCTATGGTTATCAATTTTCCTCAAAATATGAGATCTACCAGCTTTGGTATTAGGGGCATAAATGGTAGTAGCAACCCATTCAAAATCCATCTTAAGATGAAGAAAATTTATACTACATAAATTTAGATCTTCTAAAACCACAGAACCCCTAGCATCATTTTGGTTCCAAAAAATAGCAACCCCTCCCGAAGCCCCTTCAGAGCTAGAGCTAGAAACCCCATTATTTTAAAAAATTCTATTTTTTTCCACCTTCTCTTTACCCATCTTAGTTTCTTGAACAAAAATAATATTAGGTTTATGATTTCTTACCAGATTCCTGAGAATGTCTTGTTTATGAGGGGCATTCAACCCTCTTATATTCCATGAAATGAACTTCATTTTTTAACAGGAGTACAGGTTCCCTGAATAGTAAGTTGCTTACCATCCACAATGTCCTTTTTGCTTTCTCTTTCTCTAATTTCTTTGTTGGTGTATCTGCCTTGGGTCTTTTTATGAGATCCAACATCCACTTTTAGCTTGAGTCCTTTGTCAGATTTACTTCGAGTGGTGACTCCCTTGGAGCTTGGAGAGGTAGGTTCCTTAATCTTCTCTTTCCTTTTCTACTTCTTCCCTTTTTGAATATTCTAGAATCCTATCCCATCACTGGGTTCATCTCTAGTGGCCAGATCATCATCACTACAACCTGAAAAGATATCAAGAATAGAGGATGATTCATCTTCATCAATTCTAAGATCTTCAACGAGAACTTTGTCCTCTGATGGTCTAAGACTAGAATCCTCTTCCATAATAGGAACCATCACCACCATTGGTATCGATACCTCCTCAAAAAGACCCATACCAACTAATTTCTCAGGGGTATTAGAAGATTCAAGGGTTTTCTAGAAATACTCATTTGATTTAGTTACTCTAAAACGCTAAGTTACTCTTGATGTTAGAAAATATTTTCTAAACTATTGAATATTATAAAGAGATTGTAGACACATTTAATCAAATTGATAAGATGTGAGGTTTTTTATTGTCACCTTGGATTAGACTCTTGAATATAGTAATGTATATCTATAATCAAGGTAATCTAGTAATTGTAAGCCCACAATAACAATACAATCTCAACCACGTTCAAGATCATTAATAGAAGTTAGTATCCCATAACAAAAGAGGAAAGGAAACAAGAGAGATGCATACAGAAATCAATATATTAAAATCAAATAACACAAAATCATATGCAAATCCATAATTCCTTCTTTTTCATTCTCCTTCTTCATGCAATGCTGAGCTCTCAATAATAAGATCAAGATCATGCCAGCATAAGAACTTGAAGCCTATGGTCCCTTGAATAAGAGAATTAGCTTTTTATTTATAAGAATTTTGGGGGTTTCAATCACGATTCCTTGATTGATGGGTTTATTGGTTGTGATTGAGGAATTGAACTCAGAGTGAGTGGGAGTTCAACTCAATTGATTGCTTTATTTAACAAGATTGATTGATTTGTCAACAAAATGGATTAAGAGTTGACTGATTTGATTGAACACTTAACTAATGATGTGGAATAGAAGACTAAATAGATTGATTAGCTAGGAGAGAGATTGGTGGATTCAAGGGTTGTGATTGAGAAGTTACCTCAAAGTGAGTATGAGTTATAATTTAAGAGGATAAATATGATTTAAATAAGTAAAATAAATTATTTACTTGCACATGTGAATATGTAGTAAGAAATAAATAATTGTATATATATATATATATATATATATATATATATATATATATATGTATGTATGTATGTATGTATGTATGTATGTATATAGATATATATATATATATACATATATATATATATATATATATATATATATATATATATATATATACATATATATGTATATATATATATATATATATATATATATATATATATATATATATATATATATATATATATATATATATATATATATATATATATATATATCTATATATACATACATACATACATATATATATATATGTATATATATATATATATATATATATATATATATATATATATATATATATATATATATATATATATATATATATATATATATATATATATATGTATATAGATATATATATATATATGTATATATATATATATATATATGTATATATATATATGTATATATATATATATATATATATGTATATATATATATGTATATATATATATGTATATATATATGTATATATATATGTGTATATATGTATATATATGTATATATATATCTATATATGTATATATGTATGTATATATATATGTGTATATATGTATATATATATATATATATATATATATATATATATATATATATATATATATATATATATATATTATATATATATATATATATGAGAGAGGAATTTTTTCTTTTTAATTTTTTTTTTATCGGTAAAAGGTCGAAGCCAATAATTTATTAATTATGCACAAATGATACAAAAAAATTTAACCCCGCTCAATGGAGGCACTGGTAGGAGAGAGTGGGGATGAGAAAACCTCCAGCCTTGCCTGGGACCTTAGTCCAGTTTAGTTGCATAAAAAGTTACAAAGGGCATCCCCTTCATGACCAAATTTATAATATAGTTAATACATTCTTCGAACCAATTGTTACATATCAGTCTATTTTTCTAAGATTTTTAGTACCCATAAGGCTTTTCTTCTGAACCTAGTGTATATTGCATAGATCCTTTTTCTTTCTACTTAAGATGATCTTTACGATGAAGTCTACCCACCATAGTATTTTCTTCTCTATTTATCCAGACCAAACAAAGGATCCTCAAATGTCTCATGATTTTTAGTACCTAAAATATATGAGCTTTGGCTAATATCATTGTTAGTACAATCCTAAAATACGTTATTCCAAAGTAAATCCTAAATAAGAGAGAAATGATAGATGCATTTAAATGATAGTATAATTTGAGGATACTTTTACTTGTACTTGTGTCTTTGGGTCCTGAGAAAATTGTAGTATTTGTTGTCCATATTCTTATGCTAGATTATATGGGCTTACCGCCAAGCTTGTATTAAAATTATAAAAATTATAACCTTAAGAAAATATTTTGATGCTAATAGAGTAATCAATATTTATAAAGATCTTCAACTTTAGAATGTCTAAATGGTGCATAATGGCTCGAATGGCACCCATTTAATCTATACATGTATAAATAATATAGATTAGATGTTTAATTATAAGTTTGAGTCTTCTAATAAATAGTCCCAATCCATGCCGAATTACGGGTAAGTCTAAGATACTTATAAGATACTGTATTATATTGTGAGGGATAAGCCTTTTGATTTGTTTTAATATTCTTAAAACCTATATTAGGTATATCAATATTTATTAGGCCTATGGATGGAGACTGATCTATTTTGGTGGGTTGACGTTTACCAACATAGTTTCACCATCTACTCCCAGATTTGCAAGAAGATCGGCTCTCATATTACCTTCTCTATAAATATACTTTATTTCATATTGAGGTATAGTTTCTAGAATTTCTATAATGTCTTCTAATTTTGAGTTGAGTTTCCAATTTGGTGTTTTCTTTGTTCTGATTGCGTTAATGATAATTTGGGAATCTCCTTCAATTTCTATGTTTGTAAGGCCTAGTAGTTTACATATTTTGAGTCCCTCCAAGACAGCCTTACATTCTACCATATTATTAGTTGTAGGCTCGCTAGGTTTTGAAAATTTAGATATAATTTCTCCCTTCCAGTTATGAATGATCCCACCAATTTCAGCTATTCCTAGGTTGCCATGAGAAGCCCCATCATAATTTAACTTATACCAGCCTTCTTTTAGGGGAGACCATTTGCAAGTACTTCTATCCATCTTTGATTTAATTCCTCCTTTACCAAATAGTGGTGGGATGGCCAATCTAAGCTAGAGTCTTCTGATATTGTTATCCCATTGCTTAAATGAGTTTTCATAACTAGTCTAATTTCAAAGTCAGCGATTTATTAATTCAATAATTGAAACTTCTATTTTGTTAGTTATCGACCTCCATTCAAGTTTTTGATTTGTAAAAATTCTCGTATTACATTCCTTCCAAATTTCCCATAGTAAAATAGAAGGAGAGATTACCCATATATCTTTATACAAGCTGTCCTTATTTAGAGAGGGCCAGGCTTTGAGAAAGTTGACTATATCAAAAGGCATGGCTGAGTGCCAGTTTAAACACTGGCTTAACTAGTTCTAGCAATTTTGTGTAAATGAACAATTTAGGAGTAAGTGATTAGTATCCTCCTCTTGGCTTTCACATAATGGGTATCTTGAAGGACACTCAAATCCTAGCTTCTGTATTCTATTAGTTGTCAGAATTCTTTTTTACAATGCAGCCCATAGGAAAATTCCTTCCTTAGGTAGACATCCATTGTTCCAGCATAGGTTTAAAGGGATATCCAGGGTATCCAAGTTATGATCCTTCATAATCACCTTGTACCTGTCCTTAACTTTATAATTTCCATTATTGGAACCTGCCCATATTAGTTTATCCTCTCTAGTTTTGAGTGTGATTACTCTATCTTTGAGGATATCTTTGAGTCTTTGCCTTTCATTAGCCTCTACTAGAATATCATCAATAGTTTTCCATATTGAGTCTCCTACAGGAAAAATATAATCCTTTACAAAGAAACCCTTAATAGTTTTACATTCTTCTATAAACTCTTGATTAAAACTTTCTTTAATGAGAGGGGGAAAACCTCCCCAGGAGTCTTCCCAAAAAAGGGCCTTACCTCATGTTCCTATATCCCATGTGAGAGAGTTGTTAATGACTCCTCTGGTTTCAATTATAAAATTCTAGATATGAGATCCTTTATCATGTGTATGGGCTCTAAATATGTTGATGGGGTCCGCATTTGGGATATATTTGTTTAAAAGAATAGAGGCCCATTTACTATTTGGTTCCTAGTATAGTCTCCATATTAGTTTGGCCCCTAGTGCTTTATTTTGCCACTAAAAATTTTTAATACCTAGTCCACCTTGGGCTATTGGTTTACAAAGATTATCCCATTTGATAATAGCTATCTTTTTTCCCTCTGTTGAACCTTGCCAATAAAAATCCTTAAGAAATTTGTCCAAACTAGCTTTGATATTTACTGGGAGAGGAAGTATCGACATATGGTATGTGGGGATGGCTGATAGGATAGATTTAATCATTGTGGCTTTTCCAGCTTTACTGATCCATTTACCTTTCCAGTTTCCTTTCTTATTTTATATTTTAGATATTACTTGCTTCCACAACTTAGAGCCATTTAGACCTTTATCCAAGGGGATCCCCAAATATTTGCATGGAAACTTGCCAATTTTATACCCAAGGGTGTTGCGGATCTAGATCTTTTTTGCTTGAGGGGTGTTAATGAAAAAAACTTTTGATTTATTAGAATTTACTTTCTGACCAGATGCTTGTTAGTCCATTTTCCAGTCATAGCAAAAATCCAATGAAAATGGCTTGTTCCCTGCAAATGTTTCATAATGTTGTCTCTACCCAGCCTGTAGTCATAGTTTTATTGTGCGATGAAAATCTATGAGGTTTTATGATCTGCTCCCTTAGCCCTGTGCTCTTTATTGTGTCACCTAGCTCCAGTTTAGATTGCATCTCCTAAATCATAAAATCCAGGGAGATATCCAAGTTTTTAGGTCTGTAGGAAATAGCCTCAGAATGTGCCTTAATGTTGAAAACCCACGATGTTTTCTATTTTGGTTTGCATGAATACCCTATGTGTTTTCGATCTTCCGCCGAAAACCCTATGTGTTTTTGACCTCACATTTCTTCCCTTTTGCCAACACTCCTTGTTTGTCAGTCCTAAGTGTGCAAGTGCGATGGTTGGTGGGGCTAGATTCTTCAAGCGGTAGAGGGAGGAGATTGACGGTCAGCGTATAAGCATAAGGAATATTCCATGCTCATGAGATCATGTGCCTGCCATTGATCTTGTTTGTTTTAGGTGTTTCTTCAGTGGTGGTCCCGATGTCAGAAAGGAAGCGAAGGTGCATATTTTCTGTGGTTGTCGCATGATCACATGTCAAGAATTTTTGACATGTAACCATGTGACTAGTTGACACCTGTCCCAGTGGGCCCATCAGCTGGGGTCTGACAGATGTTTAATAGGCAACAAAGATCGGTGGTTGTCGCTATACTATGAGGAAAAGATGCAAGCCTTTTATTTTTGTGCTTTAACGAGAGCCGTTGAAGTGGTATGAGGGTAAATTTCTCAGTGGGGTCATTTGTCAGGTCTGGCCTCCATGGTGGTGTTTCATTGGTTATGTCAGTGAACAGTGGAGGGATGTCAGAGCTAACTATGTAGAATTTGGATGTGGTCTCGGTATCAGAAAAGGAGTGAATTGGTGTGTTCTTGTTGGTTCACGTACGCTGAGGTGGACATGTTAGTGGGGCCATAGTTTTCAAAGGAAGTAGAGCATCTGCAAGTCTCTGAAGATCGGGTGGTTGTCATTATATCGCTAAGGTAAGATGCTTGACTTTTAGCATTACGGTGTAACGATGACCATCAATTTTGTTTAAAGAAATATAAGGCATGTGGAGCCCATGAATTTTAAAAAGGATCTGACGGTGCCAATATAAGGTTGATCCTACTTTAAATTGTGACCGCCGATTTACTTCTAGTGCCATGAATGTGACTGTTGTCTTTCAGATTCAAACTTGCAGATGGGTTTGCAATGACAAGAAGTACCAAAACTGATGGTTTCAGCGGCCTAATTGGATTTCTTTGGTGGTGCTTGCTATTGCAGTGTGGTCTAGGGTGTTCTTTGATCATTTGCAGGGGTCTGTACTATGTGTTTTTGAGCTCAAGAAGCTTTTTACAGGCAATGATTAGACTGATTTTTATGATAACTCCTTGGTGTTCTGTCCTAAGCTCACAAATTTTCATAATTGTAGATCTATTTGAGATTTGTTTTCTCTAGGTTGCTTGGTTTCCTGCCCCTGCAGTAAATTCTTGATTGGTTCTGATTGGTTGGGTTGTGGGAACCCTTACCCTAATCATTTGTAGCTTGTTGCATCCTATTTTGGGATCCCAAGATGATTAGTGGTATATATTGCAGATGTTTTTCTGTAAGAGTGGTTGGATGGTTTAGTTTTCTACCTTGTAAATACTTCTTTTTCTCTGCATATAGGGTGTTTCCTTCTTCCCTCTCAGGTTTTCTGAGAATATAATGAAGTTGTAATAGATGTCTTATGTATAAGGATTCAATATATTTGTTCTGCTATTAGATTGTCTCCATTTGGGTTTTAGACTTATTGATTATAGCATCAAGGGTGATAAAGTCTTTCTACTTGCATTTCCAGTGAGTGTTTGTAGTCGAGTTGTTTTCACAGAAGCAACTAGGTCTAGGACTAGTGTTCAAATGTGTATGAGCTGGGGTATCAAAGATTGTTGGCATTAAGCAGAATTGCCACTAGTGACAACACTTATTTGCATTCTCAGTGTAAACCGAGCAGACAGTGCAAACCGAGCAGACAGTGCAAATCGAGCAGACAGTGCAAACCGAGTAGACAGTGAAAACTGAGCAGACAGTGCAAACCGATCAGACAGTGCAAACCGAGCAAACAGTGCAAACCGAGCAGACAGTGCAAACCGAGCAAACCGAGCAAGTTAGTACAAACTGAGCAGGATAGTGTAAACCGAGTAACATCATGTCTACCGAGTCACTAGTATTTACTGAGTTTTAAACCTACCGAGTGGTCAGTATGAACCGTGCCTTCACTTCTACCGAGTGCATGACGATGCCGAGTAATGCAGTGGATGTCAAGTATCAGAAAGTCACCGAGTTAGTTTGCAAGAACCGTGTAACCATACTTGGGCCGACTTAGTAGCACTTATGTTTATTTTTCAAGCCGACTTTGTAATTATAATTGTAATTAATTGTTTAAGACTTGTATATAAACAATGTTGTAAAAATGTCAAGCTGTATGTAATAAGCATGTATGTGAAAAAGAAAGAAAGGCAGAGATAAGCAAATTACAAAGGGCTTCAGTAGTATAAGGAATAGAAAAGACAAATTCATCACAGAAGGTGATCAGTACATCAGTGAATCTCAATCAACAATCCAGTTGCAAAGCAAGAGATCTACTGTTTCATCCTAACAGGTGAATCAGTACTAAATCCTTTAACTGGGTAGACTTAACAGTCTTTTGTAAAATCTCTTTACCGAGTGCATACTTCATTGTATGTTTGTAAATCCTTTAACAGGGTGGATTTAGCAATCCTTATTGCTCCTAATAGGGCAGATCATCAGAAGTGATCAAATTGTAAGCCTTAACCGGCCAACTTTATTATGCAGTATTAAACCTTTGTGGGTTTCATCCCCACCCCAGTTTTACTTTCTTTTTGGAAGGTTTCTGGGTAACCAAATCTATGTGTCATTATTGTGAATGCTTTTAAGTTTCATGCTTTTTGTATGCAAAGGTTAAAGTAAATTACATGTTAATACATCTGTAACTGAAAGAAAATTTGGAGTTACTGATTCACCCCTCCCCTCTCAGTAACTCGGTTAATTCCTAAATATTTCCAACAATTGGTATCAGAGCAGCATTGGTTCTCAAGACAAAGCTGAACTAGCTTGAGCGAAGATCCAGGACAATGGAGGTATTCAAACTAAACAAGGTGATTGAAAATGAAAAGCTAGATCTGGAAATGGCCATAGCTAAACTTAAAGAAGCAAAAGAACATCTTTCCCAATCCCTAAGAAGAAGGAAGGAACTTGCAAATCAGATGAATGATCAGAATTACATTGAAGAAAAGATTGAAGATCTTTTTCCCTCTAATAGCTCAGATGAAGCAAACAATGCTATCAAAGAACTCCTAGAAAAGAATGGGTCTCTGCAGGAAGGAGTGAGAAAATTAAAAAGAGAACAAGAGCTACACTCTACAAGATTTTGTGAGATCTTGGAACAAAGAAACAAGTTGAAAGATGAATTAGATGGAAGGAACATTGAAGTCCAAAATAAAACCCTTCAGCTAGAAAACCTAATTGATCAGATCTCTCATACAAATGAGGAAATTCTGAATCTAAGATCAGAAATAGAAATCACAAGAGAAGAACTAAGATCTGAAAAGGAAATCAATCTAAGATTGGTGGATGACCTAAATGCCAAAAAACAAATCAATGAAGGAATGCTGAAAAGCCAAGAAGACTTGAATCAGCTGTATGAGCGAAATCTTCATAGGCAAAAAGGAAAAGCAGGACTTGGATACAAAGGAGAAGGTGAATCTTCTAAGCAAGGTACTCAAAGAAATAAAAAACCTACTTGTAATCATTGTGGTAAAATAGGACATACTTCAAATAAATGTTGGAGCAATAAAAAGGCAGAATTCAATGGAAAATGCTACCACTACAATCAACCTGGTCACAAAGCAAATGAATGCAGGGAAAAACCAAGATTCAGAGGTAATTGTCACAAATGCAACAAACAAGGTCACAAGGCATCCAAGTGCAGATCCAAAATATTCAATCCAGCAGAACAAATTATGAAAGCAATGTTTGGATGGGACTACAACACCTGGTGTAGATGTCATTACTGTGGAGAATATAGACACATTGGCATGAATTGCATAAAACGTCATCTAAGGAAAAGAGATACTACCGTAAGATGCTTCAAATGCACTAAACTCAGTCACATAGCCAGAAACTGCATGAATGCTAGTGAAGTTGAAGATGGAAAGAAGAATGAAGCAACTAAGGTTAGGAAACAGGTGAGACAAAAATGGATTCCTAAATCTACCGAGAAAACCAGTCCAAGTAATGGAATGGGTGGCTCTACCGACTCAAACTAAATTTCCAAGAAAGCACTGGAACTGTATTCTCATAGACCAATCTCAAGCAGTTCCAGAACTGAATTAAAAGAAAGATCTAAATCAGCATGCAAGATGCAGTAAGATCACAGGAAGGTCGGTATCAGTCTTTACCGAGAAAGGTCGGTACCAGTCTTTACCGAGCGAGGTCGGAGCAATATGAATTCTCAAGTTCACCGAGTTGCGAAGTCTTCACCGAGCAATTAATTCTTAGTGGGTGACAGTCTGTCGGAATTCATACCCTAATTTGTACTAAGCATTAATGATAGAGTTGTAAACAAAAGGCAAGTAATCAAACTCATTCTTCACCATGAACCTTTAGCACTTTGAGAGAAGAAAATTTCAAGAACAACCCAGCGAATCAATACCTTTGCAAAAGAAATTTTCTGTGAGCTACCATGGCATCATCCAGCACCTCAGTGAAGAAAGGATCTGATATGTTAGTCCAAGGGGAATGGAAAGCACCAAATTTCAAGATCGTGCCCGCAATTGCAGCAACGCTAGATCCAAACGGAGCTCAATCTCAGATTCCTCCTAAGGTACTACTTATTAACGATATCCGCAATCATTTCAACTATTCAATTCATGAAATGGGGAACCTAGAACTAGATATTGTGCGTGAGGAACTGTGTGTGGATGGTATTCTAAAACCCGAGCACAAACATCTGGAAGATAAAGGTTTAGTTCACATTGCACATCTACCTTGAAACTTTTGAGATAAATGGGTTAGATACATTCTCAGCCGTGTACATGATGGCAAGATTTGGCTTGAGCAACCCATAGAGATCAAAAAGAAGATGATTCATCAAATCACCAGTCTTCCCATGTTGAACAAAGCAAAAACTACCAAAACCCTAGGTCGGATGGAACTAGAGAAGAAAACCCTAGCTGAGTGGGACGGTAGAGGCATGAAAGTTAGCAGCATTACCGATGCTGAACTGAAGTTTGGTACACACATTATTGCCCATAAGATATACAGTTCTAGTCGATAGAATAGTGTCTCGTGTGAAGCTATCGACCTAGCATACAAAGTGGTCAAGAATAACTTAACATTTGACCTAGCAGACTTATTGTTAAAGCAGTTTAACAAAAACATGGAAAGCATTCAAACTTCCAAAAACAATCCATGTAAGTTTGGATCCTTATTGGTCTGTTTATTTTTCTATGCTCAGAAATTCTTCCCTTCTAAAGGAAAAGTTGTATGGAGAAAAGATGTGCCAGTCCTTTATGAAATAAATGAATACATCTCAGAAATGGGTGAAAATTTTGAAAGCATCATGGATAATTATTTTGAGTCTTTCAAAGAGAAAATGAATGACAGATTCCGGATTCCACAGAAGTTGGTGGAAGATTACAAGGATGACATTTGTTTTATGGTGGATTGTGACAATGTATATATTCAAGCAGCTAAACCGAGGACTGTATATGTAAAACCTCTTCCTTATGAGGTAAATATTGATGAAACCAAGAATATTATTGAAGCTCTTCTTAATCAGCCTGTCAATCCCAAAGCTCCATATTTTGGAGCATATGATGAAGCTAAGGTGAGAATTGAACTAAGCATAAAGCTTCCACAGGCGGCAAACAAAGGAAAGAAGAGGATAGCCAAAATGCAAATGCTAACCGAGGACAAAGAAGAAAAAGATGAAGAAGAAGAGGAAAAGGATGAGAAAACAGAGGAACCAGAACTTGCAAAGAAGAAAGGAAAGGTATTCATCACTAAGGCACCTAAGCCTCCCACTGCTGTATTTACAAGGAGAAATACAAGAGGTAAGGCAGATAAAGATAAGGCAGATAAAGACATAGTATTCAAAAGGCCTCCTCTAAACTTTCAAGAAAGGATCAAACTCTTTAGAGACGGATCAGGATCTGGAGTAAGTAACATAAAATCTTTTAAATATGAAACCAGATCAGAAATAGAATAGAAGGAAATAGAAGATGCTGTTATTGAAAAGATGGGACAGTGGAAATACTCTCCTGATGACATAGCCCCACAGGTTCCAGCTGTCTTATTAAATCCAATAAAAATGAGATGGAGTAATGCAAAGAAAACTGTGATAGACATATTTGATCAAACCCTGAGACAGTTAATGCCAAGCTTGAAAAATGATGAAGTAAAGAAGGCATTAAAAGAAAATGAAAACAAGATGACACTGAGGTTCAATACTTGTTTGATTCTGATCGACAATATCAAATCGGTTGTGAAGGGTGGAAATGCCACATGGAAGAACATATACCACCTTCACCAACCGAGTATTGAAACAGTAATAATAAAAGATATTGAAGATGACAGTGATGAACAAGAAGAAGCCACTGAGGTAGATGATACTGTGAGGATAGCAGCAGAAGTCATTGCATCCCTTCCTACCTCTCCAGTAAAAGTTTCTACATCCAGCCCGGAGACACCTTCAAGCATGGTTGTGACAACTTCAACATTTTTCCAATCATCTATAGCAACAACAGAAGAAACTACCATTTCTTCTACCGAGTTGCAGTCTCCTTCATCATCAAGTTTTCCAGTAGTAAGTTTTCCAGTTTTTGAATCTACAAGTGTAAATATTTTAAGTTCTCCAGTAGAAAGTATACCAGTCTCTATAGCCAGCCCTACTACATCTATTGTCACTACTACTAAGGCATTAAGTACAGATAAGCCCAAGGCTCTACCGAGTATAAAATTTTTGGGTAAGAATATAGTAGACGATATAGACCTAGATGAAGAAATAGAGATTCCAACATTAGATTTTGCAAATCTATCAGTGGACCAAATGCAAAATATAGGTGAAATCCTCCAAAGGAAAGAAAAACAAAAGAAGCTTAAAGAGGAGAGAGACAAGGAATATCAAATCATCAAGGATGCTAAGGACATTTTGTCTGATGCATTAGGTATTAAAGTAAACTCCTCCCAACATGTTTTGCTACAATTAGCAGAAGCAGTAAATAAATACAATGAGGACTCATCTGGAACAGAAAAGTTAGTTGAAAGAGCCGAGAAGAGATTCAACAATAAAGTGCTTGAGTACATTGCTCAGCACATAGCTATTAACCAAGTAGAATTGTCTTCAGTTTTGTCAAACATTGAATCTACCTATTCGAATGCTACCTCTCTTTTGGCCAGATTGTGCAATATTGTCGAGTTCACAAAGGATGTCACAGATAAAATGAATAAAATGGATGAGGATATGAAGATTAGCATACAGAAGCTGCAACTTGAACCAAGTTCAAGCTCTGCTCATCACATGAAAATCTCATACCTATCAAATATGCAATCAGATCTACTGAAAGAAGACACAAGGATCCGGTCCACACTGCTAGACATCCAACACATGATCCTTCCCATCATGAATACAATGTATAAGCACATTGAACATTCCAAAACATTGATTCATGACAATCAGTTCTCTATAGCAGATCACATGATTGAACTCTCTGCAGAAATCCAAATTGCAATCCAAACATGCAAGATTCTGCAAGAAAGTTGGGACAGAACCCTGGCACTAATAATGAAGGTACATTCTGATTTTCTATCAAATTTTGGATTCTCTTTGTAAATCACTTGTATATGCACCTTTGGCATTATCATCAAAAAGGGGGAGATATGTATAGAGGGAGATATATAGAGGGAGATATATGTAGGGATATATATGTATAGAAGAAGATTTGTATAGAAAAAGTTAGCACATTAAAAGGGGGAGACAATGTATAAAGCCCTATAACAAAGACAAATTTTGAAAAATCAAAATAAAACTCAGCATGATTCATGTATATAAGTTTTGGCCAATAAGTGTTTTTGTCACTAATGCCAAAGGGGGAGATTGTTGGCATTAAGCAGAATTGCCACTAGTGACAACACTTATTTGCATTCTCAGTGCAAACCGAGCAGACAGTGCAAACTGAGCAGACAGTGCAAACCGAGCAGACAGTGCAAACCGAGCAGACAGTGCAAACCGAGCAGACAGTGCAAACTGAGCAGATAGTGCAAACTGAGCAGACAGTGCAAACCGAGGAGACAGTGCAAACCGAGAAAACAGTGCAAACTGAGTAGACAGTGCAAACCGAGCAAACTGAGCAGGATAGTTTAAACCGAGTAACATCATGTCTACCGAGTCACCAGTATTTACCGAGTTCTAAACCTACCGAGTGGTCAATATGAACCGTGCCTTCACTTCTACCGAGTACATGACGATGCCGAGTAATGCAGTGGACGCCGAGTATCAGAAAGTCACTGAGTTAGTTTGTAGGAACCGTCTAACCATACTTGGGCCGACTTAGTAGCACTTATGTTTATTTGTCAAGCTGACTTTGTAATTATAATTGTAATTAATTGTTTAAGACTTGTATATAAACAATGTTGTAAAAATGTCAAGATGTATGTAATAAGCATGTATGTGAAAAAGAAAGAAAGGCAGAGATAATCGAATTACAAAGGGCTTCAGCAGTATAAGGAACAGGAAAGACAAATTCATCACAGAAGGTGATCAGTACATCAGCAAATCTCAATCAGCAATCTAGTTGCAAAGCAAGAGATCTACTATTTCATCCTAACAGGTGAATCAGTACTAAATCCTTTAACCGGGTAGACTTAACAGTCTTTTGTAAAATCTCTTTACCGAGTGCATATTTCATTGTATGTTTGTAAATCCTTTAACAGGGTGGATTTAGCAATCCTTATTGCTCCTAACAGGGTAGATCTTCAGAAGTGATCAAATTGTAAGCCTTAACCGGCCAACTTTATTTTGTAGTATTAAAGCTTTGTGGGTTTCATCCCCACCCCAGTTTTACTTTCTTTTTGGAAGGTTTCTGGGTAACCAAATCTATGTGTCATTATTGTGAATGCTTTTAAGTTTCATGCTTTTTGTATGCAAAGGTTAAAGTAAATTACATGTTAATACATCTGTAATTGAAAGAAAATTTGGAGTTACTGATTCACCCCTCCCCTCTTAGTAACTCAATTAATTCCTGAATATTTCCAACAAAAGATATGTCATGCTTGTCTTCCAGTGGATGCTAGTTAATGTATTACTTGTTCTTAGGTCTTCCTTTGGATAGGTAATAATGTATCTGGGTGCACGGGTGGTTTGGTAATGTATGATCTGGTCAGGGTGAGTTTGTTGTCTTCTTGTTTCATATCTCTATTGTAGTGAGTTATTTGACTCTATTTCCCATTGGATAAGGCACTGGTCTATGGGAGATTAGGGGTATTTCAGGGGACCATTCAACCCAACATTTAAATCATTCAGTCCCACCCTTTCCATTCTTGTTGTTAGGTTAGGTCTCTGGTTTTCATACTCACTCAATGCAAGTAGGGCTCTTGCATGTGAATTGGATGCATTAGGGTATAGGATACCTAAAGGGGTTTGAAGACTCTTCCACATTAATGTATCTGCAGGCCTATGGTTTATCATGAGGTGTCTTGTGTGTGCAGATAAGGCAATACCCACCTGAGTGATTGTGGAGCTCAAAGAAGAAGGAGGATATTCTCTATCCTCATCAATTGGACTATTTCCTTGTCAAACTTGAGTGCCTAACCGAGATCTAAGCCCAACTATTTGATTCAAGTTTGGTCCTGCAAGGAAAAGATCTAACAAAATGGTGACTCCGCTGGGGAGAACAACAATGAAGAATTATATCTGTTAAGATCTCTGGTTGGGCTTGTGTTGTTATATTCAAAATCTTTTGTTGACTAGATTGATTTGCCCCATCTGAGTCACCAAAAAAATGGTGACTCTACTGGGGAGGCCATTGGAAAGAGTCAAATACAAAAACAAAGCGTTTGCTAATATTTTCACCTAGTTGTGAGTGGCAGCTCTGATTTTTCTCTGTTTGATCAGTGCATTTTCTAATAGATAGTGTGGTTACTTGTGGAGTTTTGGTTGATTGGAAGAGATACAACACAAGAAAATTTTCCTCTTCAAGGAGGTGGTGACTCTACACTGCAAAAAATTTAATGGAGCTTCTAGGTGAGCTCTAGATCTGCCGTACCTTCCAATCAACAAGGTCTTCTACCACAAGACTCCCAGGTACTTCTCAAGTTTCAAATGTTCCTTATTAAGTGATTAAGCACTAAGAAAAGGATAAGGTGTGAGTAGAGGTTTGCATACTTCAAGTTCTCAGTTGCATTTTTGCAAGATTTTATGGAAGTATTGCATTAGGTCTGATGGGAAAGCTTGAGGAAGAGATTACTTTCCTTGAGCAAGGCATCCTTAGGGATTGCATGTCATTGATAATACTAGAAGTAGGATATAGAAAGGATCTATCCATATCTTTGTTCTATGATAGATTTTGTGGTGCATATGATGAGCTTTCGCATGATGTTGAGTTTGTAGAATCTGAGTTCATTGGTTTATTCCTGGAGCTTTGTTTTCCCGAGTCAACTAGTTGGTCAGATGCTTTGTGGGAAGAATATTATGTATGTATCAGGGATTGGGTACTTAGTGATGATAGTCTTGAGCTGGAGGATGCACTTGGGGTTGTGTCTAGTAGTACTGTTATTGAGAATGATGGAACTTATGAAGGAGATGTGTCTAGTGATGACACTCTATCTTACAATCATGAGAGTGATGCTCTTTCTCAGTATGGGGTAGAAAGTTTGTGCAGTCAATCAGGTGAAGAAGAGGAGGATGAAGATATTTTTGATGATTGTATGTCAGAGGAGGATGCCCTCGGTCCTCATCAATTGGCACTTTTTCCCTGTTAGACTTTGGAGTGAAGACTAACCAATTTGTCAATCATAGTGTAAACCTAGCACCTTGTGGGAACTAGTTTAAAAGCCAACAATGCCTTCATATAAACATCCAATATACCTTTGAAGGCCTTTTATTCCTTGCAACTATAGGCACCAGGTAATATTGTATCGTCAGCAAATTGCTGATGAGTTATATTAGGGACATTTTCTGTGACTTTGACTCCTGTTATTTTCCGTTCAAGGTGGGCCTTAGATATAGATCTACCAAGGGCTTCTACCATGATCACATAAAGGAATGGTAAGAGTGGGTCACCTTGTCTAATAACTTGTGTGATTTCAAAGAAACCTTCCGAAGTGCCATTGATAAGAAGGGATATTTTAGGAGTAGAGATATAGTTGAAGATTATATTAATCCATTGTTTGGAGAAGTCGAATGCTTCCAAACATTTGCATAGAAATCTCCAGTCCAATTGATGATAAGCTTTTTGGATGTCAATTTTGATCAACATACATGCTTCTTTGTTGTATTGTGCTATATGAACTATTTCTTGTGCTATTACAATCCCATCCAAAATTGAACGACTAGGTACAAAACTAGTTTTTTTTTCAGAGATGATTGATGGTAGGAAGGTTTTTAACCTATTTTCTAAGTATTTATAAAGGATCTTATAGATGGTGTTACAGAGGGATATAGGACGGAAATCCCCTGGCTCTAGACTATCATTCTTCTTAGGGATAAGCGTGAAGAAGGTATTATTGATTTCTGTGAATAGTGTGCCAGAGTTTCTGGTGGCTTCAACTACTTTCCAAATATCATCTCCAAGAAAATGCTAGCATTTTTGGAAAAAAAAACCTGCTTGAAAACCATCGGGTCTAGGAGCTTTCTCAGGGTGTAATTGGAATAAGCCTTTTTTAACCTCTTCATAGGTTATTTTTCTATTTATCCATTTGTTATCTGATTATGTAATTATCTTGGGGATAGATGTCAACATTTCATTTTGGGCTCTAAGATGTGTGAAATCATGATCATTGAAAAGAGTATGATAGTATTGGACAAATCATTTTGAAATAAGTTTAGGATCTTCTATAAGATCACCATTAGTGTCTCTGATCTTGGTTATTCTAATTATACTTCTTTTATTATTAGTGCTATTGTGAAAAAAAATTGTATTAAACTATCCCCTTCTTTTAACCATGTTTCTCTGGATTTTTGTTTCCAATAAGTTTCTTCTTTTAATAAAATATTAGCATGTTTAGCCATAAGATCTTTTTATTTTATGTAACTACTCTCATTCATCCCTTGCTCTATGACTAGTTTATTTAATCTATCAATTTCATATTTGATTTTGATTTTTTGTTCAAAAATATTATTAAATTTGTCCCTGTTCCAATCCAAAATCTTATGCTTAATGATCTTGAGCTTAGCAACTAGACAATACATTTTAGATCCAATGATTGTAATCTGCTTCCACTATTGTTCTAAAAGCTGCTTAAATTCCTTATCTTGGAACCACATAAATTTGAATTTAAATGGGCTTCTGAGTGGTTTATAGTTTTCTGTGGTAGAGAGTCTAATTGGGAAGTGATTAGAACCTGCATTTGAAAGGATTTCCACACTTAAATTATGATTAAAGTTTCCCATGTCTCCACTACTTGAAAATCTATCTAATCTTTTAGCGATGAAATTGAAGCCTAATCTATGATTATTCTAGGTAAATACTCCGTTATTAGTGGTGATGTCTATTAGATTATTTTTGGATACCCATTTACTAAAGTCTTTTTGTGATTGAGAGACAAATTGAGATCCGCCAAATTTTTCTTTGTTTTCTAAGATTGCATTAAAATGTCCTCCTAAAATGTGAAAATCCACTAAGTTGGATGCTAATTGGACATGAATTTCTTGCCATAATTTCCTCTTATCGGAGGTAGGAACCGAACCATAAATATTAATGAGTTTAAATTTTAAATTTGTCTTTAGACTACTCACTGATATTAGGAGCCAGTTATTATGTTTTGATATTATCTATAGCACTACTTTCCTAGGGTCCCATAGAGTTGCTAGCCCTCCAGAAGCTCCATCCAAGATAATTATTTCTGATTTTCAGATTCATAATTTTAGAATAAATTTCATACTTTCTTCCTTATTTAACTTAGTTTCTTGTAACATTATTATTTCAGACTCAAATACATTAAGATATCTTTTAATTAATCTTTTTTTGTTAGGGGCATTTAAGACCCTAACATTCTAGGATGTTATTTTCATTGACCTTGGGGAAGGCTCTTCCCCTTCCCAACTTTCAGTAGTTTAGATAATTTTGGTTGATTGTCGGCATTACCATCTATAGTTCTCAATTCATTAATGGATTTTCTACCATGTTTTTTCTTAATTTTAAGGGTTATAGGGCAAGAAAGACCATCCATGGTCATGGCTAGACCTAGTTGCCTATCATTGTTAGTGATCCCATTCAAACAATTCCTAATATCTTCATCATCTTCCGCTAAAGCATTGGTTAGGTGTACTCCTTTTGTTGATCTATTTTGATTAAAATATTCCTACCCCACTAGTACATTAGCAAGTGATTCTTCATGGTCTATAAGGTTATTTCCATAATCTTTGAGGGAAGTGTCGTGGGTACTACCGAGTTCTATGTTGATTGTTCTAATTCTAAAGGTACTAAAATAGTTGGGGCAGCGGTTTCTTCTTTGATATGTTCATATTCATCTAGATCGTTGTTCCTAATAGCTTCCTCATTATGCCATTGGGTCAATTCATCACTAATTTCTTTTTGAACTTCTCATATGAGTTTTCCTCTTCAAGGCTGTGGGGGAGAATTAATTTACAAATCAGTCTATGCATGATCCTAAAGCCTCCTTTATTTTTGAAGAAAGATACTATATTATTAGACCTGCATAACAAAGGAGATGATAACAAAGATTCATTATTAATTAGAATAGGAGAATTACATGATTGATCATTCATCTGAATTGTTGGGGAGTTCAAAAGCTCATTCAGTTCTTTTGCCTTGAAAGAATTATCTAATATAGCTGGTATGATGGTATAGGAAGCCGATTTGCAGCAGATCTTAATATGGGGAGCTATTTTAATATTTATTTTCATATTAACTATAATGATTTTTTCAGCACAGTAGTGATCTGTTTCTATGAATCCAACATAGGAACCACTGCAATTACCTATTTTCCTCAAAGTTTCTTCTATGGACAACTCCAAAGGTAAGTCCTTAAGAAGAATTGTTCAATCTATTGTAAAATCTTTAAGATTATTAGGGTTGAAAAATGGGGACCATTCAAACATAGTGAAAGCAATGTTTCTAAATTTAGGGCAACCCTTTAGCAAAATTTTATTTCTAAGTTCTCTACTACTGAAATCAAGGTAAATGAAATTTTCACAGAGTATTGACACAGTTACCTCTTTGAGCCAAATTGATTTTAGCCAATCTGTGATGACCCCAGCAAAAACTCCAAAACTATTCCACCTACATATTAATCCAAAAACTGCACACATTTCTTGGATATCTTCTATAGATCCATCTTTAATTTCTAGTTCTCTCACATCTGGGTTAGAGAAATTCAGATTGGGTACCAAATTATAATTCAGAACAAAGCCCTTATTATTATGATTTAGGGCACCTCTTCTGTGTGGGGGAGAGTAGATATTACTTTTATTAGTAGAAGTTATCTTTTTACCTTTCTTGATGAGTAGGGGAGAATTTATTAATAGCTCTATAATTCTTGATGCATAGACTCACATATTTTTCCCTTTTTGCATTCTGCACATCAACAAGGATCCATTGAGGATCTGAATTGATACATTGTGGATTCAACGTTGAAACCATAGGTGGAGCCCAAATTGGAAATTTCATCAATGATGCAAGACCTGATGCATACTTGGTTTTTGTGAAAAAACATAATTGTGCATGCAAAGAGGCGACAGAGCTAATGGGTAATGCAAAAAGGAGATGTCCATTGAAACCAAGATCTCAGCGAGGAATAAAGTGTGGTGGCAAAGTAGAGCACACCATTTTTGTCTATTAAATTTGCTGAATTTTAAAAATAACTAATGAGATAGGAATATTTTGTTTAATTAATTAAATATAATTTATTTAATTATTGGAGGGAAATTGATTTAAGTATTAGATAAATATGATAATAATAAGAAATAATGAATACCAATTAAATAATATGAATAATTAATTTCAATAACATATGAAATAATTAAATAATGATTAATTATTTAATTAGTTTATAGATGAATAATTGATGAAATAATTTGATAATTAATTAAAATCACTTAATTATGAAATTATATTTCATTCAAGTCCATCATTCATGAAATTAGTTTCCAAGTTGAGGTCTCTAGTTCAAGAAACCTATATTTCATTCAAGTCCATCATTCATCCACATCAAGAAGTATATCTTAAAAAATGATTAATGCATAACACTTGTGCAAAGTTTACATTTCCCTATTGATTTATGTAGTCATTCAGTGTAACTGTTGTGTTTGTTTAATTTAAATTGAATTATTTATGTGTGGATGCATTAAATCCTATTATTCTAATACCATGTATGCATTTAGCATGTTATCTTATGTGAATGACTTGATTCTCACTGTCAATGTTCATGTACATCCTAATTACATATGGTTAATATAATATCTATAACCTTAACTACTACACATCATGTTACTAAATAGGTCAAGTGAAACCAAGAGAAATATGATTGAGTAAATGTTCTCTAATTCATTTCACCCCAGTGTGTCACCTAGTTCTATACTTCTCATGTCCAACAAAATAATAATATCTAAAGTAGAATTTGCTAAAAATAGTTTTGCATTTTGTAATGTTTCATTACAATAGTTAGACTTCACCCCTTTCTTTAATGATTACTACTATTCTTTTCATAGCTAACAAAGTAACAATATCTAAACATATATTTAATCTCTACAGAACATTCTTGACAATTCTATTCGTCAATCAAATTGTAATTCTAACTAAAACCCTTATCAAATTAAATTTCACCCTATAAATTTTTAAATGAATGATGTTCATAAACGGAAAGATAATTAATAGTATATACTATCTTAAAGTCTTAATTATCTACAAGAGCTATCCTATGTGGATAGATAATTCAAACCAAGTGACACTAAAAACATGTCTATGAGTTGTAGGAAGACAAGGAAGGGATAGAATTAAGGGAATAAATTGATGGTTGAGATTTTAGATTTATTTATTTAATGAAAAATTCAAATTTATTTCATATTTAAGTGTCACTGGCTTGATGTATATGCCTACCTTTTCATGTTCTTTATGACCTATTACAATGCAATTTTTTTTTACATTTTTGAATTTTTCTTGCAATTATTTAAAAAATTTACAATAATCATTTTTCCACACCATTTTGTCCACAATAAATTTACACCATATTTGAAGTTCTATATCACATAAAAGTTAAGTAAAATACTAAATGATTGTCTGATTTTCTTTTTATATTAAATATTTGAGTAGTCCAAATTGCCTAGTATGGAGGATCAGCTATCTAATTTTTGTCCTTATGAAACAAATAAGGGAACAAAGAGAAAAAGGAACATTGCAAATGTTACCTTTGAGCTAATTTGAGATTTTGACTACTGGAACTTGGCTTTCCAAGGAATATTTGTTAACGCAAGAAAAGGATAAGAAATGCTTCATATACTGTCATGTTAACAAAGTTCCAACTTCCCTTGTGGTGACAAAATAAAATTTCTCGTAGAGTGACTTTATGTATTTTTCCCTTTTTTGTGAAGAGTATAATTATAATTACCAAGGCTTTGAAGGTTTAATGTAAGTCACTATATTTTAGAGGAAAGTCACATGGTGGTTTGGATGGAAAATTTGGCTTTCCAAATCCAAGAGGAGAGCAAAGAGTTTATCAAATTGCAAAATTAGTTAAAAAGACTCAACAAGATGTGGGGTTTAAACCTCGTAAATAGCTTGGTAGAGAAATCAAAATGGTGGATGTTATTGAATAGGAAAATTCTAATGATCAAACATGGTGAGTAGACCCTTGTTGGATTCACATATTCCTAGATTCAACCAAGGATTGTAAATGTTGATAAGTTTTGGGAAACAAGTTCATTAGTTGGGATTCTAAGGAAATTTGCATAAGTAGACTTCTTATAATGTCCCATCATTCTTGTGCCAAGTCATATCCTAGGTGCTTCAAGTTAGTTTGGTGATGGTCCTTAAGCTGATGATAGGAATCAATCAAATGTGTGGGAACCACATCTTGAAAGATGCAAAATCATTCACATTTAATTTCACCCCAAATTTTTTCTTATAAATACTAGCTCCTAGATAGTCTTTTACATTTTTCATATCTTTTGTAGGTTTTAGGTGTTCTCTATTCTCAATATATGGCCTTATTAGCCTTTGAACACATAGCTTTTCATGCGTATTCATAAATAGGAAGATCTATTTATGGGCCTATATCTTCACAAAAATTGAAAATGGATTTCAAACGGGAAAATTGGGGATGGTAAAATTTATGGGCTCTTAGTGTCACATGTATTTGGTGTATGGATATCAAGGTTCTCCCACAATGTTTATATTTTGGAAGTGTTTTTTTTTGTTTTTGATAGATAAAAGCAGCAAGAGGGTGCTGGCCCGAGGAACATAAAGACTAGGAGTACATTAATAACCATAAAATAGAAAAGCATAATATAAAACCTGGAGCCTAAAGGCCTAAACCAAAATAGAATCACCATGGCACCAGGAATAGTTAAGATGTCTCAACCAGACACTTTGACATCAAGGTAGCGGCCCATTTATTCCTACAGAAATAGGAAGAGGTCTTTGTTAGCTTCATCAGCCTTCCAATTTACCACCCACAATTTTCTCCTGCACATTACACAACATCACGACCAATGTGTGCATCACTTTAAGGGAAAAATTTGTTTGAAATAGCAATGCGGGCTCTGATTTCCCTCATATCCTGCTTGAGAACAAGGAATCTCATTATATAGCTCATTGAACTTCTATTTGAGGGAACCTTTGAACCTATCATTCTCATCCATTGCCATGGTAGCATGCTTAGTACGAGGAGACTTGACTCACTGAGTGTGGGGAGAGGGTGGGGATGGGGTATTACTATGAGGGATTTCATTCATGACCAACAGGGGATACAAAGGAGGAGTGCAGCCAAACCTAGGCGAGCTCATGTGCTCAGCCGAGGAGCCCTTAATCGAACTAGAGAAGAAAAGGCATCCATATCCTCTAAATGAGCCTTGTCCTCAGAGGCCATTTCCTTAGGTCTCCTTTTTCATTTCTCCTTGGCAATTATGTTGGAATGTCGAACAGTACCACCCAAATCAGCTTCTTACTCCACTTGATTGGCCAACTTTTTTGGTTTTTTTTAGCTTTCCTCACAATTTCAGTGGTGCTATCAACCACCATCTTATCTTTAGCTTCCATGGACTCAGATACATGGGACTCCTCTAAATCCTATGCCCTGCTGAAGGGGTTTGTCATACATCTCTTGCGGCCTTTACCATCATGTGGGACAAAGTCAATCTCCTGGATGGACTGAGAGGGGGACTAAGAGGGATTATTGGTTCCTGAAGGAGAAACATCTTGGGTGAAATATTTAATAATAAGGTGGGGTTGGGGTGGGGGGGAAAATGGCTTTATGGAAGTTATACAAATAGAGAAAGAGGCCTTGGTGAAGGAATGGGAATCGGCTTCTCAAGATGCTTGTTCTCTTTTATGTCCAGGATGTGACTTTCTAGCGAGTGGAGGAGCTAGAATAGGATGGAAATAAGGTCCCTATTCCTAATGTGGTTAAGGGAAAGGAAGGGTGATAATAATAAAACATAGTAAATTTTTCCCTCAAGAGTGAAATATTTCATGATAATGTGACACACCTTAGGCCAGAACTTAGGGAGCAGCTCGTGGTTGAATCCCCCAGACTTTTTCACAAGATTTTCACCTGGCCCGAGGAACTGATTGAGATGGGTAATGTCTAGCATCTGGCTGGTTTTCTTGTACTTCCTTCCCTCCGTCGAAAGCCCCGTCACTTTTACTAGCGACCTCCTTGTTGATTTTAAAAGTGTATGCCCACAACCAACACCTTTTTGTTATTCCATGAGGAAATAATTTTCTTAGAAATTTGTTCATCATGGCCACCCTTCATTCTTTGCATGAAACGTCAAATTCCATTGTCTTTTGCAATAGTGAATAACCAGAGGGTCAGAGGTGAATTCCTCTTCAATTTTGTAAGGCTCAATACGTAAAGTTTTTCCACCCACCTCGACCAGACTAGTTTCTTTCGTAGA